>APFE031142530.1:139796-157019 GCA_000404065.3 Pinus taeda | reverse complement strand
GGACCCTTCAGGATACTTGAGAAGATTGGTGAAAATTCTTTTCGCCTTGATCTACCAGCTTACATGCACATCTACTCAGTCGTGAACGCAGACTGCTTGAGGTTGTTTGAACCTTCAATGATTGAGGACCCTGAAGAGAAAATTCAATTACCTTCTATTGATGACCGGTTACTTGAATATCTTTGTGAATTCTGGGAAGACACAATGCTGGATAGGAAGTAAGGACGATGCGCAGTGGACAAGTGGAATACCTCAGGATTGGGCTTAAAGGTTCGAAGCTGAGCAGTGTGAAGTGGATTGAGATTATTCAAGTGAGACAACAGTTTCCTCACTTAGTCGATGCTTGAAGAAACCCAACTTTTGGTGGTCCAAAAGCTTTTTCAATGGGAAGGCCATGATCTGAATTAGATCCACAAATGACTGTCAAAGAATCTTGACTATATCGGGATGAAACAAATCTCTAAAGAATCCAAAACAACAATCAAAAACACCCTGAACCAGTGGCAATGGCAGCTAGTGTGGAGCGACGAGGACCTCAATCAAAGCACACTAACCGAGGCCCATGGATACTGCGCAGGAGGTCAAAGTAGCCCCTAGGAGCCCCGGATCAGGAAATGGAGGCATTTCTCCTAAAAATGGCATAAAAGACCTTATAAAGGAAAAATTGCATCCCAAAAGGTTCAAAGAGCGGACTTAAGGCCAAGGTGGAAGGACCCTCGATCAGCGATATCCGACTCATCGCATCGGAGGCAAGCATGTATGTGATATCGGGACCCCAGACTTGGTGATTGAGATAATGCGATTATGTGATTGCGATAATCGGCAATTGGAGCGATCGGCAGATTGACAGATTGGTGGTCAGCATGGCCAAAGGAAGGAACCTCGGGGCCATTGCAATTGTGATATGCCGATAGTGATACGCCGATATCGACGGTCGGTGATCAGGCGATTGGTGATCCCCGACACAAAGGGTCGTTGAACACGCGATTTGCGATAAGCTGATAAGGGCCAGACCCGTTGGGAATTATAAGCCCGATTGCATAAAATTTGAAATCTGGGCTTTTCTAATTTTCTGTGTATTATTAGTGTATTGGGTTTTAAGCCCCACACAATGCGATAGCGATTTGCGATAGAATGGTGGACCGGATGGGTTTATAGGGATGCTTTCATAGAATTTGAAGTCCAGATTTTGTGCCCAATAGAGTATTTCCGGTAAAACTCTGTGTATTGGAATTTTGTTCCATTTTCGGGTTTTGCCTGAAGGAAGGCCCCGATCCTTTTCTAACTAACCCTAATCATTGTGCCATGCTACAAGCGAGTGTTTTATAGAAAATGATGCATTTCTAATGCAAAGAGAGCCACAGAGACATAGAGCAAGATGGCTAGTCGAAGAGACAAGGAGCAGAGGAATCGCAGATGCAGAAGGTGAATTCACAGAGGCGGAAGGGGAACCGAGCGGGCATGGGTTCGAATGAAAAAAAGCCATGAATAGAGACATAATACATATTCAAGTCAGAGGAAGTCTAGGAGACGAGGGAGAAAGGACTAGAATCCCAAGAGGAGGACGGAATATAGAGAAAAGGCAGTGAAGCAAGAGAAGAGCAAAAAGAGACAGAGGGTTGAGCTGACCAATGACAACATCGAGCACTAGAGCTTGAAGATTCAAGCCATTCCATAGGGGAATCTGTCTGGACTGAGTATCAAATTTGGCTCTGTCCATTGTAAACCCAAAGGTCACAGAGCTGGTAGGAAGAAGAAGAGTCTATGCACTCCAGTGGCTTGGGAAATCCAAGAAACCACCCTGCCAAGCAAAACCTGCTTCAGGAGAACTCACATTGAGTCCCTACATTGTAATTCTCTTCTAAAGGCACAATAAAACAAGTCCACCACTAAACGTTGGACCGGAGACGTAGCCCTGGAGAATAGGGTGAACTCCTTATTAAAATTCTTATGTCTTTGTGTTTGCTAACTGTATTTCTCTATTGTCTTTCCATTTAAATATCTGTGTATTGGCAATCTAATCAATTCATTGCTTAAATAACACAGAACACACACCAGCACATGAGTCTGTAATACCGTTTTTTTTAATAAATCTTTAACTGAGGTCACTCATAGGGTGATTATCAGATCATACTTGAACAGTGGAGCTTCATTCCACATGTCAGGTGACAAGAATATTTTCAGTACCTTGGAGGAGAAGGATCTCCAAATGTGGATCGAGATGGGTGATGATGGAAAGTGCCATGTTTTAGGTGAAGGTACGGTTGTGTTTTATAGGGAGCATGGAGCTCCCCTCACCCTGACTGATGTAAAGTATGTACCAGGTCTGAAGAAGAATCTCGTGTCCATTGTTATGCTAGAAGATAAATGTTATGATGTAGTCTTTAGTAAAGGAATGGTATTCCTTAGGCATATCAGCACTGGATAGACCAAGTGAATCGAGATTCGAGTAAATAATCTCTACAAGCTGGAGGTAGATGACTGTGTTTCATTGATTTACAAAGCTAAGATGTTGCAGAGCCAAGATGTTGGCGAGCTATGACATAGAAGATTGGGCCACTTGCACCATGGAGCCTTGAAGATCATGTAGCAGATTTCTATCGGACTTCCCAAGGGAAAAATAGAGTAGACGAATACATGCAAAGGTTGTACCTTGGGTAAGTATATGAAATCTTCCTTTCCAGATCGAGACAGTACAGCTGGAGCAATCCTGGAGCGAGTTCACTTAGATGTTTGTGGACCTCTCTCTACAACTTCCACCACTAAAAAAAGGTACTATGTTATTTTTATTAATGATTTTTCTCGTGGATGCTGGATCTACTTTATGCAAAAGAAGGATTAGACCTTCTTGAGGTTTTGTGAGTTTAAAGCCTTAGTAGAGAAAGAATCTGGAAAGAAAATAAAAACCTTGCATAGCGAAAATGGTGGAGAGTATGTCTCCCAACAGTTTAAGGACTTCTACGCTGCAGAAGGAATTAAATGGGAGTTGACAGCACCCCATAAACCACAAGAGAATGGGGTGGTCAAAAGGAACAGATTGATTGTGGGAGCAGCTTGAGTAATGTTGCATGATCAAATCCTACCACTGGATTTGTGGGCTGAGGCATGCAATATAGTAGTTTACTTGTAGAATAGAAGCCCACACCGTATACTGGGAATGAAGACACCTATGGAGGCCTTTTCCGGGAAGCGACCAAATGTGATTCACTTCCAAATATTTGGATCATCAGTTTACTGTCATGTGACCAAAGATGCCCAGAAGAAGCTAGATCCAACAACTGAGTTGGGAATACTTGTGGGGTACACTGATACACCCCACAACTATCAGGTGTACCTACCTACTAGTTAGAGGAAGGTGGTATGCAGGGATCTGAAGTTCGACGAGCAAAAAGCCATGTGAGTATCACTTAAGAGGGAGCTCAAGTTGCATTCAGAGGAGGAACTTTCAATTCCTAAGGAGGAGGAGCCTCAGATTGATGTGGAGCAACTGCATGCAAAGCATCTAAGAATGGAGACATCCACTCATGCTGAGACTTCCAGAGATGGGCGGAAATGCTAAGGGGAAGCTGACAGATTGATGTTGCATGTGCATGAGAATGTGGGATAGCCATCTTCTCAGCGTAGACAGAGGAGGTCGCTCGAGCGGTACACTAGGTACATGGCCCTGGTTGGAGAGAGTGTAGAGTTAGAACCTTCTTCATTCAAGGAGGTAGTGCAGCAACCAGTCTAGGCTGATGCAATGGTAGAGGAATATGACTCTATCATTTAGAACAGTGTGTGGGATGTTGTCCCAAGACCTCAGGACAAGTTAGTGGTTAGTTCCAGATGGCTTTACAAGGTAAAGTAGGTAACTGATGGTAGTGTTGAGAAACATAAGGCAAGGTTTGTTGCCTGAGGTTTCTCACAGGTCGAGGGGATCGAATACAATGAGACCTTTGCTCCTGTAGCAAGGTACTCATCTATCATACCGATGTTGGAACTATTAGCTCATATGGGTTGGAAGATCCATCAGATTGATGTGAAGACAACATTCCTCAATGGGAAGATTGAGGAGGAGGTGTACATTGAGCAACTAGAGGGTTTCGAGACCTTCAACCGTGAGTTGCATGTGTGCCAACTCAAGAGGGCTCTATATGGGTTGAAGCAAGCACCCCATGTTTGGTACACCAAGATCGATAGCTATTTCACTGGGTTGGGCTTCACCAAGAGAGAAGCAGATGCGAACCTTTACCACATCATTGTAGAAGGTAAGCCATTGATCATTGTTCTCTATGTCGATGATCTGGTTTTGACAGGTGATGATTAGCTGATCTAGTCTTGCAAGGAGGACCTTGCAAGAGAGTTAGAAATGAAATACATGGGTCTTATGCACTACTTTCTATGCATGGAGGTGTGGAAAAAAGATGGTGAAGTATTTGTGTCTTAAGGAAAGTATGCTAATGAGATACTCAAGTGCTTTCACATGGAGATGTGCAAGCCCATGCAGACTCCTCTAGCTGGGAACTGGAGGAAGGAGGATGCCACTTCAGGTGAGGTAGTAGCTGCTACTATTTATCGAAAGCTTGTGGGCTCACTTATGTATCTAGTGAACACATGACCAGACTTATTCTTTGTAGTGAACCAGCTGAGTCAAGCTATGGTTTAGCCTACTAAGCTGTTTTGAAGGTAGTAAAGCATGTGCTGAGACACCTCAGAGGCACATCTCAGTTTGGATTGTGGTACAGACAAATAGAGGGAGTGAAGCTTTAGAGCTTCACAAATACGGATTGGGCAGGGAGTCCATCAGATCGGAAGAGAACTTCTGGAGGAATCTTCATCCTTGTTTCAGCTGCAGTTTCCTAGTACAGCAAGAAATAAAGGTTAGTTGCACTTAGCTCTGCATAGGCTGAATACATGGCTGCTAGTCAGGTTGCATGTGAGGCCATTTGGATGTGAAAGATTCTAGTGGGATTGTTTGGTTAGAGGATGGATCCAACTATGATCTACTATGATAATCAGAGTTGTATCAAACTCTCTGAGAAACCAATTTTTCATGACAGGTCCAAGCACATCAATATCCAGTATCACCATCTTCGACACTGTGTGCTCAAGAGGATCATGTTGTTGCTGTATGTTTCGACCATGGAACATGATGCAGATATTTTGACTAAGGCATTGTCAAAATGAAATTTCGAGTTCCATATAGACAGGATTGGGGTTACTGATAATCCCTTTCTTGTTGAGAGGGAGTGTTGAAAATAGAAACAAGAAATGGTAAATATATAAGTGCTAGAAATAGCACTACCATAGATATCATTTCGGGATACCTTCCTATTTTATTTAGTCCCTGAACTAAAATAGAGAAGTAAAATTCGAAGTTGATCTTAGCAGTTGTTTGTAAAATAATTAATTAATTCATGTTGAGTTAATTAGTTGTAAAAAATCACACATGAAGTCTATGTGGGGACATGCAACAATTATCCCATTGATTGAGGAATTTATCCATCAGTTAAAGAGATAAGGATGAGTTATAATATTGAGTTGTAATTAGTTAGCTCAGTTAACTGAGTTAAGTCTAGTTAGAGTAGTTCAAATAGTTTGTTGAACTAATTTTGAGTTCAGTGAGTTAATGCATGCATGCATACAACTGTTGCACTTGAGATAACGGAATATTCTCTCATAAATAACTCATGCATGTTAGTTCAGACAGAGACCCAGTTGAGATCAGATGATGAGATAGTGTATTATCAGTTGCAGGAATATTCCATGGAGGATATCTCTTGGATGTAGAAGGAACTTATTCCTTGAGGATTGTGCAGTTACTTCTTCAGTTTAGTGAGTGTGTGATGAGGCCAGTCACACAGGTGGCATAATTACACCCCAAGAAAAACTACGCAAGGAAATAGGAGGCTTGGAGAGCTGAGGGAAGGCATATCTTGTGTCTATGCAGTCTGTGAGCTGTATTATTTGATTACTGAGAGAGCAAGATAGCTTGTGAGCTGATTCTTTTTGTAACTTGAACATATTTCCACTTGTGTGATAATACAGAGATTGGGGTTTTAGACTGAGGCTTTCCCTAGGTTATTATTCTGTGTTCATGTGTGATTGATTTCTCATTCTCAGTTATATGTGTTCTAATTGATCTTGCTGATATTCGATTAAGCTTCCACAAAGTTTGTTGTAGAAGTAGATCTTGTATTTTGCTTTAGTATATTGCATAATTTGTTGATCTATAGTGAGAATTTCTATAGGGAAGATAGGTTGCAAGGTCGCAGGCTAAGGAATGTGACTATGAGTCACAAAATTCCCAGGGTTGCAAAGTCATAGGCTAAGGAGACTGGTCGCAAGTCGTAGGTCAGGGAGACTGGTCGCATGTCACAACACAATGGGGTCACAAGGTCATGAAGTCACAAGGAAAAGGATATCACGGCTTCAAGACATGTGACTTAGGCTTAGCAAGGATTAAGAATGGCACTGAAATGGCCTTAGGAGGTCAGGGTCTTCCTTAGGTGAGTAATTCAGGCCTACTGGTAAAAACAGGAGGGTCTATGTCGAGGCAAAGATCGATGTCTGGGTCTAGGTAGGGAGAGAGAAGCCAAGGCAACTTCTTTGGGAAAATGATGAAAAAAACTAAGAAAAAGAGCTAAAACCCTAGGGTGAGGGGATGCCAGAGGTCGGGGATGTAGACAATGACACTTGAAAGAAAATCACAATTGCTAGAAGGTGAATGGTTACTTACCCAAAGACAGATGTGCACATAAGCCCAAGTTTGAGGACTTCCTAGCTCTTCGTGCGACCTAAGGAGTGGTTAAAAATGAGGTTGTGGCATTTTCTTTATATAATTTTGGTCACACATGTGAGGTGACATGGGTCTATCATGCGACTTTATGACCTATGCGACCGGATAAGTCGCAAAGTTGCAAGGGTTGCATGGTTGCGTCCATGAATGGGAGGGAATAATGTGACCTCGCGACCTATGCGACCTTGCAACCTGGCAGGTCGCAAAGTCGCAAAGGTCGCATAGTCACATCAATGTTTGCATAAGGACGACATGACCTAGAGAGCTATGTGAATCATCTAATGACAAAGTCGCAAGGGTTGCAAGGAAGTATGAGGAGGGGAATGCGACTCCGTGACCTTTGTGACCTATGAGTCGCAGTGGTCGCATAAGTCATAATGGTCGCAAGGCTTAGGCTTATTTGTGTTTTGACTATGTGGCCAATTGAATAGAGCTTGAACTAGTGACCTGGTTTTACCTAGCAGAATCTTGGACTTCTCCTTAGATTCTTTGAGATTACTAAGCTCTTGAGCAAAACCTAGCGGGGCCAGTGGCTCCGCCTAGTAATGGGGCTCTGAAAATTTTTAGGGTTCCTAGAATTTTGGGAGGGGTTGTCACAATCGCTACAACAATTGGAGATTGCCTGGGAGACTCCAGGATCTCTGATGTCTTCGGGCCTAGCTTAAGGAGACTTTAATTAAGTGTGCCTCATGGAGTTGTGGGTCCCACAAATGGTATTCGGGCCTCCGCTTCGAACTTGGTTGGTTGTCCCAGCCTATATAACATGGTCTTTACACGCAAAGAAAGTATCACTTCCCACCATCCTAGGAAAGAAAGGGGAAGCTAAAGCTACACTATGATCTTTTGAAGTTTTCTCATTCTAACAATCATGGTACTCTGGTGTTGCTCCGCTTCCAGGGAGCCTTAACAGTACCTCGACGGAGTCACTACCTAGCAATCGTGAATCTTGCTCATTGCCAGTGAGCCTCGTCAGTACCCTCACAGAGTCATTACTTCACCTCTTTGTGTAGGAAGCCTTTCTCAGTCATTTAGCCCTTATTATGAAATGGATGGAGGTTCTCATTGGCACTTATTTATCTGTGCATATATGCACTTATTTGGTGATGGCTTAAAGCCTGGGCAGATGAGGGATCCTGACTATTTGACTTGCAAAGAGGTTGTTTCTAGTTTTTCATAGACCTTATTGTTTTCCCAAGATATATGTATTCTCAAGACTGGTTTCTTCAACTCCCCTTTCATTCCCGGAACCACAGATGGGCTAGCACAATTTAGGACTTTTCAGCCATGTAAGCAGTTGGTTCAGACCAACATGAGTGGGAGCGAAGACCATGTGTTCCATTGAGTTACCCATTATCACCAATCTAGCCTAATATATTTTTCGTTAGGACCTAAGTCTTGGCCAGTAAACGGTTCCGGAGAGAATCCACAGGAGCTAATCTGCAGGGTTGTTCCAACCTCTACCTACCATCTTGAATTTATTCCAAAAGATAACAAGAAAAACAAACAAAAACCGATACAGATGATTTGATTAGCTAAGGAAACGAAAGGAAACTATAGTACAAGGTGGAGCCAAAAACTTTGAGGTTGCTAGGCGAAGTAACATTTAAGGTCATGGCCGTTCACTAGGAGGGGTTCCACTCGTCCTCCCAGGGTTTGCAATTTGAAGGTGTGATGGCCAATTTTTTCTATGATTTGGAAAGGACCTATCCACAATGCTTGGAAATTTGTGTGCTTACCCTTGTCCTCATGGCCCCAATCCAACTTAAGCACTAGATCACTCACATCAAACTTGTGGGACCCTGCGGATTTTTTTTCAAACAACCTCTTGATCCGTGCTTGATAGATGGTGAATGTTTCTTTATTTTTCAATCTTTCCTCCTCCAATCTAACCAAAGCATCAATTTGGCTTTCAATGGCAGGACACAAGGAGACTTATGACTCTTGAGCCAATCTAAGGGTGGGTAGGTGTAGGTTGGGTCACAGAATGGCTTCTTTCCTATAAACTAGGAAGTAGGGAGATGTTTCAACTGATGTTTTGGGAGTGACCCGGTCAACCCATGAGGAGTTACTGAGGGTTTTGTGCCAATTCCTCTGCTGCAAAAGAAAGGTTTTCTTGATGATATGGATGAGGTTTTTGTTGGTTGATTCTGCTAGGCCATTACCTTGAGGATAGTAGTTGGCCGAATGTTTCAATACAATGCTATTTTCTAAAGCAAAATCATACAATCTCAAAGACGAAAAATAAGTAGCATTATCAAAGACAAGAGAGGTTGGAACACCAAACCTGGCTATTATGCACTACTTAATAAAGGATATTACCTCATCATAATTAACCTTATGCAATGGGATTACCTCTACCCATCGGGTAAAATAGTCGGTGGATGTGAGTATGCAGTTGTTCTATTTTGACGAGTTTGGCATGATCTCCCATATGACGTCCAACCCCCATTGCTGAGAAGGTTCCTCAAACACTATGGGTTGGAGTGGGGAAGATGACCTTTCTTGCCTTCCTACATGTTTTTGGCAGATAGGACACTCCTGTGCATAGGCATGAGCATCCTTCAATAGTATGGGCTAGTAAAAATCTACCTACATGATCTTATGAGCCGTGGTGTCGCCTGCATAGTGACCTCCTGCAAGCCCATCATGTAGATCTTTTAGTACTAATTCTTCCTCATCATATTATAAAAATATCAGTAATATACTGAGGTCATGCTTTCTGAAAAGGTTATCTTGAACCATTTGATATGAGGTAGCCTTGAGCCTGGCAAATCTATTTTGTTTGGTGGGCATAGCTTCACATAAAGATCCCTACACTAGATATTGATTTAAATTAGAATACCATGATGAGGCATCGTGTGAGCCGAGGAGTTCATTCTAGTACATTTTGATTCCGTGTTCCCATCCTTCTGTCTCCTGGGCTGGTAGATCAGTCTCCATGTTTTGATGATCAGCCGCTTCAGCAGTTAGTTTACAGAGTCTATGCCCTTTGACGGCGTGGGAGGGTTTGAATTCCAAATCACATTCCTAGAGGGAGGTCATCTAGTTGGTTATCCTCTCTCCCATCTCTTTTTGTATGAAAAGGGATTTGACGGCTAGGTGTGGGACCATTACTGTGACATGGTTTCTTAGGATGTATGGTCTAAAGTGTTTCATTGCTTTGTAGACTGCATACGCCTGCTTATCGATGTCTAGGTAGTTTAGCTCTGTGCCTTGGAGTCTTGTACTCATGAATGATATGGGATGTTTGTCATTATCATAATCCTCTTGTGTAAGGACCACAACCAATGATGAATCTGAGGCGAAAGTGTATAAGATAAAGTTTTGTCCTTATGCAAAAGGTTGATGATTAACAAACTATAAGGTGATCACTTCGGGGAGATCTTGAACTGCGGCTACCCCTATCGTTGATGGTGGAAATGCAATGGGATCCAGTGATCAAAAGTTTCCTTTTCCTCTTGATTCCATTTGAATGTTGCATCCTTCTTTATCATGTTCTGTAAAGGTTTTACAATTTGTGAAAAATCTAAAATAATTTTGTGAAGAAAATTAATTTTTCCAAGGAAAGATTGCATACCTTTTTTGGTGCTTGGCTGAGGAATCTGTGTTATAGCTTTTATGTGGTATGGATCTACAGTGATTCCATTCTTGGTGATGATGTGGCCTAGTAGGTTTCCTTCGGAAACAATGAATATTCTCTTCTTAGGGTTGAGGGAGATCCCATATTTCCAACATATTTCAAAAATCTGCTTCAAGTGATGAAGGTGGTTACTCCTTTTCCTCAAAAAGACAATGACGTCATCTAGGTAGACAACCACACTTTGACCCATAAGACCTCGGAAAGCGATATCCATAACTCTTTTGAAGGTTTCCTCGGCATTTATCAATCCGAAAGGCATAAGATGAAACGCGAATGTCCCCCACTGTGTTCGGAATGTTGTTTTTATCCGATCCGGTTCGGCCATTAGAACCTGATTGTAACCAGTGAAGCCATCTAGTAGAGAGAAGACTTTAGATCCCGAGATGGTTTGGAGGATTTTATCCATGGAGGGGATCAGGTAGTTATCTTTATCTAAGGCTCGGTTAAGGTTTTGGAAATCGATGCATAGATGTATCTCCCCAGATTTTTTCCACACTGGCACTAGATTAGATACCCATGTGGAGTACCTGACCTTGAATATAACATGAGAATCCAACAATTCCTTGAGTTCCTTTTGGATGAGAGGTTCTAACGTGGGATGCACCTTCCTTAATTTTTTTCTGAAAGGTCTTGGCCCCTTCTTTGGTAGGGATGAAATGCTGAATAATTTGGGTATCGTACGTCTTCAGGTCATAATATGTCCAAGAAAAAACATCACGGTATTTTCTAAATAAGTCTATGAATGCCTATCTTTCTTCTGGGGTGAACCCCACCCCCAAGTTGACATACTTAGGGTTAGACTCAGTCTCGAGGTTGATTTTCTCATGCGAGAGAGTTTAACTATGAGTTTTTGTGTTCATAGGACCTCTAAAATGGCTCTAAAGGTTGAACAATTTCTCTAGTGTTACCACCCCCTTAGGTAAGGGGTTTCCTTTCCATGAACCTCATTCTTCTTGTAGCAATATTTCATGTTCCTCTTCGTCAATAGCTTCATCTTTGAACACTTCTGCATTTTTCATGAATTCCAGAATCTGCTAGTCATCATTGAAAACATGCAAGTTAGTTACATTGTCAGGTACTGCAGGTTTATACATAATTTCAATAGAAAATCCGTCTCTAAGGGGTGTGAACCTAGCTATATCATTAGCTAAATTATTAGCAGCAACATTATTAAATCTAGGAATGGAAATGATATTGAAAGCTTTAAATGAATTTATGACATTTTGTACCTCTTACTGGTAATTCTTGAGGTGCGGTGATAGACAATGAATGCTATTACGTACTTGTATCATAATGATTCCAGAATCCCCAATAACTTCCAGGCATTCTGCTTTCATTTCAATGGCCTTTTTCAGGTTGAGTACCAATTCTTCATATTCTACAGTGTTGTTGGTGCATTGAAACTCCAACCTGCAAGAGATCAAGAATATGTTCCCTTTGAGGTCTATCAGGACACACCCTGCTCCTGCTCCATCGTGAGTTTAGATCCATCGTAATACAATTTCCATGTCTCGGTATTGGGGGAAGGTAAACTTGACGTACGTAAATTTAAGGAAAAACTTCGTTATCAAGGCTTGGAGTTTGCACGAGAATTTCAATCTAGGTATCTTGGGGAACGGTTGATGTCTGGGGCTGATAGCACTAGAATAGGGACTCTAGGAGGTAGACTCACAACTCTTATTGGGCATAGATGATTGGCTCATTAGAGCCCTCAAGATCGGTTATGGTGTGTTTCATACAAGGCTCACTATTGACCCTGATTTGGTTATTCCTCCCCTTGTAAGGTAGCCACAAGTGAGACCAGTCTATGGCGAAGTAGCCCTCAAGTTTAGAAGACCAATCTCTATTGAGACGAAGGTTGTAAGCCTTTGGAATGTCTACAATTATTATGTCAATGCACTGGTCAACTCAAGAATCAAAACATAACCGAGTCATGACATTATTTAATTCTCCTAAAACTGGGACTTGAGAACCGTTGAGTTGGATAATTTTGGCATCAGTCTTTTCTAGTTGAATATTTAGCTTCTTGCATACCAACCAAGGCATGACATTGGTCGATGCACCAGAATTGACGACGCAGTTGTGCACATTAAAATTGAATATCTCGAATGTTAAGAGCAAAAGAGGGGTTGAACCTCTCGAGTTTGTGTTTGCGGCGTTTAGTATAGCTTGTAGGTCGACCATGGCTCGGGAATTGGCCTGTAGGATTCCCTTTGTTTGATTTGGAGGGTTTAGAAGGAGTAGGAGGGAAAGCAAAGGCCTTGACCATGAACTCATACTGACTAGCCAACTTGCATACTTCATACAAAGAGATGTTAGCTCGAGTTTTCTTCAAATATTCGATGATATTGTAATCTAAAGCCACAGATGAGGATTCTTGTGATAAGTGTTGCGTTGTCAAGGTAATTTTAACTGTAACCCCTTTAGATTAATTTCTAGGTGTGGGTGAGTCTCCTTTTGTATTGGTTGGTGACTTGTTCAGACTTACATCATTTTTCCCTCTAGGAGAAGAAGTGGATGGCTAGATGGTATTTGTTGGGGGTAGGATCCATCATAACAATGCTCTTGTCTTGTCTTCTAGAGTAGAGTCCAACATAGTACCTTTACTCCCAAGGTTGTAACTTTTGGGGGGTTTTGGGGGGGCATCTCCAACGAAGGCCTCTTGAGCAGTGCACACTTTCCCCCCACGGATGACATCAAAGGTTAACATAGTAGATGGAGTATCATCACTGGGAGGGGAGTTATCCTCTTCAGAATCATCCATTTCTTCTTCCCCTTCCCCAATGGCTTGATCTTCTAACAGTTGAGTGACTACAGTAGTCATGCTATGGAGCCATTATGGGCAGGTCTTTGTAGAGTGGGAAGCCTGATGGAAAGTGCAGAAGTTGTCCTTTCCCAACTCCTCCATGTTGAAGGTCGAGCTGGATGTTTATGACACTTTAGGGGTGAGGTTGTTAGTTTTCTAGAAAAATGGCTTAGCAGGCTTTGTTCGTCCCAAAGTCTCACTGATCCTTCTCTTTAGCTCAGACACTTCATTAGTCAATTGTTTTATGGATTATGATAGCCCCTCGAAATCGAAGGAATCTTTATCTTTTTCTATGGTTTTACTTGATGAGGCCTAATTCTTCTTCTCGAAGGGCTTTGTATCCTCATGGGACTCATGCTCTAAGGCAACGATAGAGATAAGATCCTTTTCAACTTTGATCGCAGCAACCAAGTTGTCTACCATGGTGTTTTTTGCTTCATGTTTATTGAACATGAAAATATCCCTAGGAAGGGCTCTAGTGTAGTACTCAATCATGATGGAATCTATTAGTTCCAGTCTTCGTAGCCTATCACCAGGGATCAACATGAGCTCTTACTATATTTGGTCTTGTTAGATGTTTTACACATGATCTTCAGTGAAAAACATGTCGTAAATGTGTCCATCCTTAATATTAGTTCAGAACTGTTGCAAACATGTTTATAGTTTTATTGAAAATCTTGAGAAAATTTATGAAGATGATGACTTCATGGATGATGAGATCATGGAAGCCCTGTATGAAAATCCATTTCAGCAGCATAAAGAGAGCTTAGAGGATACTTGTTAAGATGCTCAAGAAAATTTGTAGTAAGTTCAAGATCTTAGTACAATTTAAAATGATAAGACAAGATCTTATTTCAGATTTGATCATAGCAGAAGACAGTATGCAGGAAAATCAAGTTCCAATTTCAGATTGTGATAAAGTGAAGTTGGCTATTCCAGATCTAGATTCAAATCGTGATGATGAAGAAATCATTGAAGCCTTTTTTGATTTTTCTCTTCAACAACAGTCTCAAAAAGCCAGTCACTTCATTACACAAGATCATTATCAGCATACATTAGCTTCTTCTTTGCTTGAAGATGAATTAATTTTGCATCTTGATAGTCAACAGGAATCATCTAATGAATCAGCAGTCTGAGGAAAATTTATATACTCTTTTGCTTGAAATTAATGAAGATGTTCAACAACCTTGTGAATCTTTAGGAGGAAAAGAAGACAATTACTATTTTAGTAATAGAAAGAAAAAAGTACTCTCTCCTCTATCTAAAGATGAGATAGATCAACTCCTGAAAGGTCATGTTATAGCCCAAGCTAATGCAGGTTTGCAGTGTTCACATAGTCAATAAGGTGTTAGTGAAGCTTCTTCCACTTTTGAAAATGCTGACAATCTTGAAATTAGATTTATAGATCAGCGAACAAATATTGTTTTCTTTCATGAAGATGATAGGGCTATCATTTTTGATAATCTTGAAGAATGTTTTCTATTTAAAAATGACTTAAGCTATGAAATTGAGGAATATGAGTCTGAGAGAGACAATATGCTAGAAATCGAGTCAGAATTTCTCATGCTTGAGGAATTTACAACCAACACTCAGATAACAGAAGCTTATACTTCTCTATGCCTTCCTATCAATCAACAACCGACTGTTCTTTCAGATTAGAATGAAGGGAGTACTTGTATTTTTGTTGCTGGATCTCAAGGCAAGCTAGTGGTTTAGGATTTTCAAGATCCCTTCGGAATTCTTTTGCAATCATTAGAGAAGATGAATGTTTCCTGGTTCGTTAGCATAAGCCTTGGTTTTAGTTGTTATTGTGAGTCACCTACATGCACATCATTCTACCTGCTTGGGGAAAGTGAGAGCAGAATTTCAGTAAGTAGCCATCTGCTGAATTGTTACATTGGAAGGCCCACTTCACATGATTGTACATATTTCATTAGTAGGCAAGTGGTTATCATCATGATTTGAAGTCCTAAAATCTCGATGATCTGCTGCCATTAAAAATATTTGTAAGTACATGTTTCAGTTAAGTCTTGAGTCATTTTTTCAGTCATTTTCAAGACAGTTTCTAGTCATAGTTTGAGTCATGAGTCAGTTTCAGTTTGCATTGTGTTAGTTTTCAGTTTTTGAGAAGTTTTGACTCTGTTTCCCAATGGATGAGGCTACTAGGTCTACGGTGTTCTTGGCACCTCCAAGGAGCTACCATCCCCATTGGAGCCAATGTTAGTGTCAGTTTTGTCATACTGCCATCAGTGATCAAAATCTGCTCTTTTGCATTTGCATGATAGTTGTCCCATACTGTAAATTTTCAATAATCTATTAGGTCATGGATCCACTAATGGTTGAGGTCACTTCAGTTTCCCTCATGAAACATACTTGTTGATCCTCTTTCTTATTGTTTTCGGTCAAAATTCATTTTTCTTTTTCAGTTCATTCCATTAGGTTACTAGGGTTTGGTCTCATTAGATTTTAGGGTTTTCACCATAACTAAATTTGATGGTTGAATGCCAATAAAGATCGTCAAGGACATGAGGATGTCAAATAAACTCAAGTAAATTATCAGAAGAATTGAAAATTATTTTTATTCAAGTCAAATGTAATTTTCACCTCAAAACATGTTTTGAGGTGAAAACGAAGTATTTTGTTTCTATTCTTATTTTTTATGTAATTTCATGTTCCTATATGTAATATTGATCCTAAGCTGCCCATAAGTCACCAAACTATACTGCTGGGCTAAAAAGACTACAAAAAAATCAAGCCAGCATGAGAAAATCCACCTGCAAAAGCAAAAAGTGGAAGGCATTAAGATCAGGGTTTCTAAAAAGGCAAAGAAACATTGGAAAAGTGGGTTTTCAAAAAGCAAAATTTAGAATGGGGTTCATATATAAACTCATTTGATTCTATTTTCACTCCATTGTGTCATTTAGCCAATCAAAGGAGCCAAATGAGAGAAGAATAAGCAATTTCAAGTGATTTTAGCAGAACAGGGGCAACACTACACGTAGGCAACCGATGCTATGCTTCTGAGGAGTTTTTCTCGGCACTACCCATAGGGAGAAGGGCATTGCGCGTAGGATAGTTGTCCACAGTTCAAATTTCAATGGGCATTGCACTTAGAGCCTTGCACCATGCACCTATGCAGAGGCGTTGCGCTTAGGGTAGCCAACACCAAAAACACTCCAATCTTCGAGTTTTTGCCAGATTTCCTCCAAATTTCAGCTTGCAAGTAAGTACCAGTACCTAACTTGATGATTAGTTTGCATATATGAAGTTTTAAACAAGTTTTTCACTCTCTATATAAAACCCTAATTTTCACTATAAAACACGAGTCATTTGGCTTTTTCCCATCATTCAAACTCATAACTAAACCCTACACTTATTATTACCATCATTTTTATCATATTATACCACTCCCTAAACCTTCCCCTCCCTCTCATACTTTACCCATAGCTTCCTAAATTCAGCCATACCCATCGCTACAAGCCCTAGAACATACCATTCATCCCATATATTGTTAAAACTGTGCAAACTAAGAGAGTTGATTAATCATGGATAGAGGTGATTATGACTATGATGAAGAGACAACCAGTGACAGTTCAGTGGAAAGAAGAAGGCAACAGAGAAAGCCTCATGAGGGAGGCAAAATCACAAGAGAGGAACCAACCAGCTTAGCAAAACTACAGGCCTCTCCATTAGCAGTTTCTTATTTCATACATCTTGGTTGTTTTGAGTTTAGTGAATTAGTAGAGAGAGTTCAATTTCATCATGAGTTGGCCAGACTCTTTGTTGCCAATTTGAAAAATCATGAAGTGGCTTTAGCTAGGTTTAATTTCACAGTGCCACCAACTGTTATTTTAGAACCCACTAGAATTCCTAATGTTGGTGAGAAATGGTACAAAGTTTGTAGGTTTTAACCCCGTACAGAAATTACCTGCATACGAATTCTAAATCACAAGAAAATAAAAAATGCGAGAGCATAACCCATAAAACACATATACACAG
>APFE031142530.1:124521-136928 GCA_000404065.3 Pinus taeda | reverse complement strand
GACTCCATTTTGCTGAGGTGTATATGGAGTAGTCTTCTGCTGTGCTATACCACACTTCTTACAGAATTCTCAAATTCCTTGCTGCAGAATTCTCCACCATTATCTGTCCTCAGCACCTTTATCTTCTTCTCTGTCTGATTTTCCACCAGAGCCTTAAATTCTTTAAACCTGTCAAAGACTTCAGATTCTTCTTAAGGAAATATATCCATGTATTCCTTGAGAAGTCATCTATAAATGATACATAGTACACAGACTTACCCAGTGATGGAACTTTCACAGGTCCAAACACATCACTGTGCACCAGCTCTAATATTTGTTTCGTCCTCTTACCACCAGAGGGGAAACTCACCCGATTCTGCTTCCCATATACACAATTTTCACAGAAATCAAAATCCAGAGAGCTATTTCTCATACCTTCTACCTACCTTTACCATGAAGTATTCGAGGGCCCTTCTCTCCAATATGTCCAAGCCTTTGATGCCACAACATGGTCTTCTCTCCAGAGACCACTAGATTTTCTGCTCCATTTCAGGAACCTTAGAACTATTGCACCCATCAACAACAGTGCTACCTTGTAGCTTGTACAGAGTTCCAATCCAAACTCCCCACATCAATACAGTTGCTCCTCGAACCATCTTGCAGGTATCCTTCTCGAACACTGTCTTTACACCTGCATCATCCAACTTGCTTACAGAAATCAGATTTCTGGCCAACGCAGGAATATGCAGAACACCCGGAAGGGTTCTAACCCTTCCACCTTGCAACTTCAACTTTACTTTTCCGCGACCAATGATTCTAGCCTTCCTATCATCTCCTAAGAAGACATCACCACCAGCATATTTCTCATACTCGCAGAACCACTCTCTATGGGGAGTGAAGTGAAAGGATGCACCTGAGTCAATCAACCATGCCTCATGATCTACATGTGTACTTGAAGAAGCCAAGTACACATCCCCACCTTCATCTGAGGTGGTTTCACCTCTGCAGAAGGAGCATCATCAGATCCCTTTCCTTTATCAGGAGCTTTAGATTTACACTCCCTTCTGAAGTGCCTTCCTTTCCGCATTTCCAGCACACCACCTTTATAGGTTTTCCTGGAGATTTAGATCTCCCTCTAGATTTAGATCTCCCACTCGATGACTTATTTTTGTTTCTGTTCTACAACCGCCCTCGTACAGACAAGCATCACCATTCTGGTTGTCCATATTTTTCCGTCTCATCTCCTCCGTCAGCAAGGCCGAGACTATTTCATCAAACTGCAAAGCAGTTGCATTGCTACCTATTGCAATAACCAGGGGACTATCCCACGAGTCTGGTAAGAGGGAACATAACAAAAAGATGATTGCAACTTATCTTCATCTGAAATTTTAATATCAACAGATAATAACTGACTTACCACAATATTAAATGCATTGAGATGCTCTGTCACGGAGTCTCCCAGTCTTGCATTCCTCAGTTATACAGCTTTTTCCGCAGGAACAGTTTATTCACCAGAGACTTAGATTGGTACAAAGCCCCTAAATTGTCCCATAAAGCCTTCGCCGTAGCTTCCCCTGATATATTCAACAATACTGAATCTGAGACACACAATCGTATTGTGCTCTTTGCCTTCTGATCGAACTTCTTCCATTCTTCATCGGTCACTCCCGTTGGTTTAGTACCGGATCTACCGCGATCCACTGATCTTTATCCACCAACAGATCCTCCATCTTGAGTTTCCACAACTCAAAACTCTGACCATTGAACTTCTCAATCTCTATCTTTCTGCTTCTCGCCATCTCTTTCACCACCAGAATCGATCTCGCAGATCTCCCACTGAACAGGGTCTACCACAGGCCCGAGCGAAACCCCTCAGCAACAAAGGCGTCCCCTTGAAGCCAAAAAACAGCTCTGATACCAAATGTAGGTTTTAACCCCGTACAGAAATTACCTGCATACGAATTCTAAATCACAAGAAAATAAAAATGCGAGAGCATAACCCATAAAACACATATACACAGAGATTTCCCACTGGATCTCCAAACCGAGACTACCAGCTTGATTTTTCATTATATTCCTTTCAATGTTACAATACATATTTATACATGCCGAAGCATCCAATACCATGGACCGAAAACCATCGCGTCCAAAACTGTGGACCGAAAAAAAAAAACCATAGGTAGGTTCGCCCAACCTAATATAGGGTCCAAAAAATATTTTCTCGGGGCGCTGCTCCGAACCCCGTAGAGGGGGGCTACCCGCCCCCCTCAAACCCCCCGGACAGGGGGGGCTGCCGCCCCCCTGTTTGACCCCGCTGCCAATCGGCGCGGCGAAGGGGGCCCCGCCCCCCTTAACCCCCCAGTTCACTACGTAGGTTAGTCGTGGAAAGAATATAACACAACCCAACAAAGTTGAGGACCTTGATGAGCATTACTATGAGCCTTACATCAAGCCTTAGTACAAAAACCAAGTGAAAAGGCTTTTCCCCTTTAAATCTTTGGAGAACAGTTATGTTCCTTTGATGAGGATTATCATCAAGTATTTCATGTGTGAGGGCAGGTTTTCTAGGTTATACACTTATCATATTAGACTCCTCGTGCACTTCACAAGGGTAAAAATGTTGAACCTCCCTTATTTCCTGTTTAGAGACATTGACAAGAAGGCATACCTGGTTCAGAAGAAGCCATATCCTCAACAGATGAACAATATATATCCTTACTCCTTAATTAAAATTATTGTCCTTCACCATCTCAGTATTCTAAATATTCCTTGGGAGACTTTCGTAGCTCATGACATGTTCAGGGGACTCAAATTCCTCCATCCATGGTGCAAGAAACAGGTGGGCCCTCTACTTATGTGAAAACAGGAGAGGAACACAAAGAGACAAAAACTACTAAGATGCCATTATTCTTGACATATCAGAGAGGTACTAGCAAGTTATTTGCAGCTGCCAGGTAAGTGTTTACTCCACAAGGAGTGGAAGGGACCTTGCCTTCTTCATCAATCCACAGGCAAATGTTATCTCCACAAAGTGTGGAAGGGGCTTTGCCTTCTACATCAAAAAAATAGGTACAGGTTGAGCAGCTAAGCAAAGGAAAGGAAAATGTGTAGGAGGAGAACCTTAGTGATGAGGAGGAAAGAGATTTTGACTTGACTGAGCATGAGGAGTTGCAGCAGTGCTATACTCATCATGGAGTTGATATCATTGACTTGGAGGCTCAAGATGAAGAAACCATCAATAAAATTATCATACAGGAAGGGAAGCTCAAATACAAGCTTTGGGAGACAACTTAGAGAGAGCCAAGTTCATCATCAAATATTTGGAACAAGAGAATAAACAATTAAGCGATAAACATGTCATCATGGAGCTTGAACTACTGAAAGCAATGAGGCAAAATGACAAAGAGGCTCATGTCACTTTGACTCCTATCGAGCAAGAAATTGAAAACAATAGGGAGAATTGGCTTGAAAGAGTCAACACACATCTTGAAGGGCTCATTGATAAGGCCAAGAGGGATAAGAAAATGCTCAGACACATGGCATACTATTACATGACCCGCAACAAAATTTGTAACATGAGGATTAGAAAGTTAAAGGCTAGGCTAAGGAGGGCTTTGGAAGGCAAAAAGGAGCAATATAGATTGAATATATTGACTGAAGCTTCCCTAGCCCATCAAAGCAGTTCATGGTGGTGTCTCACGCCAAATTTGGGCAGCTTTTGAAGAAATTTTGACATTTTGAAATTTTGGAAATTCAAAACACAGGAAATCTGCCCAGAAGTGGCGCTACGCTTTTTCTAGGAGCACCGAATGCAAACAATGGCTTATATTTTTGGATTTAGGGCATCAAGGACATGCACCCTACCAATTTTCAGAATTTTTGGAGCAAAAATAGTCCACCAGAAGGTCCAAAAACAATCAAAAATTGACCTTTCTGCCACTTTTTGGACACAAAAAAGCAGTCTTGGGAGAATCAAGTTTTGAGTGGTCAAAGGAGCTCCAAATGCAGAAATTAAAGATGTTCTAGAAAGTAGCCTTGAATATCTTTCGAATGCACTATCCTGGTCTCAATTGGGATTATGGGGAGGCCTCCAAAAGTGCTCAAGAATGCTTAGTTTGCCAATTTTTGACTATTTTCATGATTTATCTCTCATGGTGGAGGATTTACTGATGTAATTAATGACATGTCTTGTAAATATTATGGTCAAACACTAGTAGAAGGTAAATTCATTATATTAAAGGTGGTTTTGAGGTAATGAATCAGTTTCCCCTCTTTTAGAGGCAAGTTGTTTGACTACCTAGATTGTTGGTCCTTGTTTAGAAATGGTTGAAACAACTCCTTTTCTCATGGTTTCAACCCTTGATGTTTAGGAGGAGTGTTTTTAAAGTCTATATGATGTGTTTTCTTTGTCATTGGCAAGGGTTGGATTCAGTTGAATGCTCATGTACTGAACACTTATCATTTTGTAGTAGTTTTGGCAGGAAAGTAATGAAGTTGTAGCTATTTTTATGGGATTCTTATGGTATGGCCTTTAGCATGTGTTTCTTATTTTTTTAATATGTTCTAATGTTATTTATGTATGTCTCTTTCATATAATTTCTTATGATTGGTTGTTTTCAAATCATATAGGTGGAATACATTAGGTTTTAATGCTCTGCCTTAGGAAAACACCAATATGTCATGTTTTTTTTCTGTTTAGGAAGGATTCTTGACTTGCTCAGGCCCTTCTTAGCTCCTCACCAGTCTATCCTTTCACCCCATCAAGCTTAAGGTGCTGAAAATCATACCTACCTTGCCCCATAGAACACCTTGCATTTCTGACCTAGTTTCCCAGACCTAAATTGCCCAGCTCCATCTGATCCAGCAAAACACCAACGGAATCAATCAAAACCTTTAAAGCTACTATACCTCACCTAAAATCCTTACCTACTTCAGTCATCTTGACTGAGATTCTAAAGGAGAGAGCCCTCTCCCAGCCTTGTAGGGCTAGCTACAAGGCTAAGCTTAGTCTGTGGTTACCCTGGAATTGCCTCCCTTCAGCCTGAGGTCAATCTAGGTGATAATAGAATCATCAAGGGCTACGTCCATAGGGAACTTATTTAAAATCATGCTAAAAAGTTGATTAAAATATTTCACCTTCTCTCTCTTATGACATTTTAGCATGCTGAGCTCAGTGAGAAGCATAGAAGGTATCTTGTCTTCTAATAATTTGTCTAGGAAACTTTTCTAAAACTCTTCCCAAGTGTGGATGGAAGTGACTGGTAGCGATCGATACCAAGTGGCCACTTTATTTTCAAGAGTGTATGGGAATAAACAAAATGCTACATCATCGTATTAGACCTTCATCATTTGCAAGGCTAGGTAAAAATTGCTAATGTCGTCATCAATTGAGGTCCCTTTCTCAGGGTTGAACTTCGGGAGGTGTTTTTCTGAATGGTGAGGAATGTCATGGAGCAGGCCTCTAAGGTTCAAATGGGATTGAGCCATCCAGACCAGTTGTGGTGGGCAGCAGTTCCCTCTAGGGTTGAAAAGGAGGTGATGATCATTGTCTTTTGGTTCACTGTCCGTGCTTGATCCCCCACTAGTATGATGGGGTCGCCTACCTTCTCCTCGAGGCACTCTGAGGTGACCAAAATCTCGAATGTTTCTCACATTCCTAGTATTCCTCAAGTTTCTCAGGACACGCTAAATTTTTAGAAATTTATGCGATCTCTAAGATAATCCCTTGTTCCCTATCCCATGATTCTTTAGGTACCCCTAGTGAGAGGTTGGCTGTTAACAGGGGTCTCTTCAATGATGTGTTGATCGTTCCCCTACATTTCTTCCTGGTATGAATGATTATTTCCACTAGTGAAGGTATTCCTAGGGTCACCCCCTTCATCTTCGAGTTGGATTTGCAAACCTTCAATGGATAGCCTCTCAATCACATTCGTATAGTCATCGAGTACTAGGCCGATTAACTGCGAGATAGAGTTAACAAGAATGCCTTCCTGCGTGTGGTGAAGTGAGGAGGTGCACGCATTGGATAGGGAGTTAGTGGCAGGAATGCATTTCAGACCCCTGGTGAATTTTTGAGTAATAGGGCATGGAGCCCTAAGTTGTTTGCTAGTGAATTCGAGCATGGGGAGCTCTTCTCCTCAAGGAGCATCTTCAAGAGGGGAAATTTTGGGTTTCTCTTGGAGTGGCCTTGTGAAATTTGGACCATAAGGGGGCTTGTATGGTATCTCAGAAGGTGTGGAAGGATTAGGTTGGCCACTACCTTGATGGGAAATTTCGGTGTGAGGGCATGGGTTAGTACTTTCCATAACCCTCTTTCTAGCACCAAATCTATTGACGGGCTAGAATCTTCCACAAACAATCAAGGGGATCTCCCCGGTGTATGTTCCCAACTAGAAACTGCATCGTTTGTGATAGGGATCCCTTCCGGTATGTAGGCCCAGATGCCATTCAGTTTTGTAGATTTTGCTTCAGACAAAGGGGAGATGTGGACTTAATTGAAAGCATGAACCTCAATAAATAAAAGGGAATAATTGACAAATATCCTATGTCGCATAAACCATGAATACCTAAACCATAAACAACATAAACCTTATGTAAAGTTACTATTAGTAGACTTTAGATATGACTCATGTATTCCAAGATAAAATGCTTAACAATTGTAAATCAGTTCACAACAATTAAACATTTATGAGCATACGTAATTGTGCAGTCAAAACAGATTACACCAATACCAAAGAAATAGTTCATTGGCACTAGTATAGAGTTAGTGAATCAAATACCATTAATATGAAGCAACGCAAATTTCATAGTATGAGACAGCATGTGAGTAGACCACAAATCAAATAACTTTTAGGAACATTTGATCCATCAAGTGAAGAAAATAGTCATGCCATTAGCACATAAAACATTTGAAGAATCTAGTAATGGAAATGTACAATCACTCCTTGCATATATTAAAAGGACATAAATTTACTCAAGCAATGTATATCTCCAAAAGAGTCCTCCGCAAAATTATGTTTACAAATGGGGCATGAGGGTGTATTTATAGGGTAAGAATGACTCTTTCACTACCCTTGACTCTTGGACTACCTCATGACCTTTCATATTCACAACATGACTTTTGGCATTCTACATGACCTTTCATATTCCCAAGGTGTTCTATGCTACTGTAGCAAAACGTCACAAAAATCACTATCAATCTAATTCACTAATTTAATAGTGGCAAGTTATGGAATGTTAAGCCTGAGCTATTTCATTAAATATGTGTGCCATAGGTTGAATTTCGTTGTAATGGGAGTGATCTATGGTTGGTCTTCATCATGTCAGTGCAGGTACTCGAGTGCATTTGGGATCAGGGTGTTCCATTTGGCATGCACCTGATTATTCAAAGTTAATAGTTTGGTGTAGAGCCTCATTGGTTCTACCACATAACACGTGATATTTTCTCTAGTGATCAGCATGTCCTTCATACGGGTTGCTTGTCTATACATCTCTTCGAATGCCTGTACTTCCTTGGTGATCTCATCCTGCTTTCTTACTTGTTCGACTTCTCTTATTGAGGGAACTCCCTATAATTGGATCATTGCTTCCAAGCCACTTAATAGATGCTTGTAGGATGCCAATACCCTCTCCACATCTTTGCTTAATTTGTCTTTGGACTGAACTTTAATGTGGAGTTGGACCTTAGTATTTTGCATGGTCATCGAATCCTTCTTAGGGACCACCGTCGGTGCTCCACAGTACTTGACGGACCATTCCTGTATCCTATCCAAAGTAGTCATAGCCTCTTTAAGCATGGTGACTCTTTCTTTTGTGTGGGCCTCTATAACCATGATGGTGGCTATCATGTGGTGTAGTTTAGACATCTTCTCGTAGACTACTGCCATGGCTACCCCTAGAGTTTCTATTTCTGCCTTGGTTTCTACTTGGAATTCTATTGTGCTTGTGTGTACTAAGTGGAGTGCCACGTTCTCTTCCTCTATCTTCTTCTTCTCTTGTTCCACCATGGTGGCCCTTTGTTCAGATGCATAAAGCTTGTTCTACAAATCTGCAACCTGTTTGCCCATCTAGGCCACATTGTGTTCCGTAGCGGCAACGAAATCCATCCCAGCCAAGGCAATCATTTGAGGGTTTGTTGTAATGTTAGGCATGATATCCTTGGTTATGGTTACTGACAAGGGCCCGGCTGGGTTCCTGCTACAACATTTATTCCTTTATTGTATGATATTGAGGTTTATTTCATTGAAAGTGAGTCTAGTAAGATCTAGGACCTCCTCGTCCTGATCCTCCGAGATACCCAACTCTTGGAGTGGAAGGTGTTTGCCAGTGAGGGGAGTAGTAGGGGGCACATCTAATGGAGGAAGCTCGCTTTGTATCATGCCTAAGTTAGTTTTTTTTCTGGTCTCCCCTTGTTCACTCTCCCCAGCTTCCTTTTCCTTATCCTGCCTAAGCTCTTCTTACTGTTTCATTTTTTCTTCCTCTGCTAGCGCCCAATTCCTTTCTAGTTCATCTTCCATGTTCTTCAGCTCTTGTTCCAACCTCTTGTTCTCTTCTTGTCTTCTCTCCTCAACTTCTTCTTCTCATTTTTTTTTATCTTCCTCTTCCTACATTCTTCTCTCCTCTTCTTGCTTTTTCTTCTCTGCCTCTTCTTGTGCTCTCCTTTCTTCTTCCCGTTTCTTTTCCTACAACTGTTCCTCCTTCTCTTGCTCTTCCTGCCTTCTCCTTTTCTCACTCTAGCTCTAGTTGTTGTAATCTAGAGGTTGTTTCCTCTCCATCTCCCTTTGCCTCTTGAGCTCTCGCTTCTTTCTTGCCAAGCTATCATTTTTGTTTTCTAGAGTAGCATCCTCCTCCTCGTTTTTTCTCTCAAGGTCTTCAACCTCCTTCCCTTTGCACTTCTCAGACACCCCAGTGCCTCTTGGTGATTCGTGCTTCTTTCTCTTTATGGAAGAAGATATTTCTTTGAGGCTCATGTCTTCTTATGAATCGTCTTGGGGCTCATCCTCTATGGCCCATTGCTCGCTTGGGCCGAGTTTCCTTGTAGTGTTATACTAGTTTCTAACCCCGTCTTTAATATCCTTTTGGGTATGAGAATACGACCAAATGAATTTTTCCTTTTTGCAATGGGTAGCCACAACTTTCTCCAGATCATATGTTCACTAGTTGAGTGTTACGAAATGGCTTCCCTTCAGTGCTTTGGCCTCTTCCTCCACCTATTTGAAATTTTCTACCACGTATGCCCCGATGGTGAGAGGGAAGGCAGACCAGGGTTTCCTTTTGCCTTTGATTATTATCTTGGAAAACCCTTGTGTCATTTGATAACTGACCTCTTGCAGGGGTGTCTTGTATGTGGCAAACCTAGGTAGGGCATACGGAGGCTTATGGGTACAGAACACTCTAATGAACGTTCCTTCCTCAATGGGAAATCAATGCACTACGTTGATGAGTGTCTTCATAGCCCTCTTAGACATGCATGGTGGTTCTTCCCCAAATAGTAATTGGTACAATGGGCTGATGAAATTTTTAGAGATTATAACTATCATGCCTTTGTAACCTGTGTCCCAAAAAACTTTGTAATGGCTGTGCACGGGGTTGGATGCCGATGAGTCCCAGTTGTGGCTCCAATTTTCAAAGTATCATCTTGAACAAACAACCTCAAGGAGGTATGATGACATATATAATTCTAGAGGTTGTTCCGATTGTTGGATCTTAGAAGCCATTATGTTTGTTTTCAAGGATGAGAATAAGATGTTTTCCCAATTAAAAATGGTTCCTAGGGTGGTAACGGCATACATAAGGGGAACCCAGGTGCCATAGAAAATGTCACAATATGGCTTGCCATACAACTGGCACATCATTGCAGCAATTAACTTATATACTTTTTGCAATCCCTTTTTCTTGTAAGCCTGATATGTCCTAGCTCGAAACTTTGAAGGGTCTTACCACCACTCCCTTCGGATGTCCTTTGTTGGAGTTGAGAACCGAAGATCCACCTAGTATTGAAAACCTCCTATTTCTCAGGGAGTATGTAGTAGGCATTGATGTCTTCTCAGGAGATAGTGGCTATGGCTGCCCCTTCATGGCCCCTGATCATCCAAGACATTGTGTCTATGCATTGCAAGATCCATTCAATGGTTCCCAACGAAGGGAAGAATAAGGGGTGCACTGCTACTTTGTGTAACATCGACCTTTTGACATGGAGGTACACTTGAAAATCCTCTTGTGTCTCCAGGATGTTAGGCTTTGCAAACTCTTCATAAATGTTATAAAAGGAAATCCTTGTGGTTTTGTTGATGTTACAGTCATTGTTCCCGAAGATAGGTGGCTCCTTTTCTGGTTTGCCCTCCCATGACACGCTTCTTGAGGCCCCGTGAGCAGTTTTAGCAGTAGGGGGATCCATATTATCTTCAAAAGAAGAAATGGATATGCACTCTAGATCCACGTCACCTGGAATGTCAAAAACATTGTCCCACAATGAAAGAGATGACATGAAAATCAAATAAAACTGCAAAAAAAATGTTGCAGTAGGTGAAAGGTGAGTTGCAGGGAAGACAGGTCGTAAGGTCGCAGGCTAAGGAATGTGACTATGAGTTGCAGCTTGCCAAGGGTCCCAAAGTCATAGGCTAAGGAGACTGGTCACAATTTGCAGGTCAGGGAGACTTGTCGCAAGTCACAACACAACGGGGTCATGAGGTAGTGAGGTCAAAAAGTCGCGAGGAGAAGGATATCGTGGCTTCAAGATGCACGACTTAGGGTTAGTGAGGATCAAGGAGCGCACTAAAATGGCCTAAGGAAGTCAAGGTCTTCTTGAGGTGAATAAATTCGGGCCTACTGGTAAAAACAGTTGGGTCAAGGTTGAGGCAAAGGCTGATGTGTGGGACTAGGCAGGGAGAGAGAAGCCAAGGCAAATGCTTTGGGAAAATGATGAAAAAACTAAGTAAAAGAGCTAAAATCCTAGAGTGATGGGATTCCAAAGGTTGAGAAATGTAGACAACAACACATGGAATAAAATCATGATTGTTGGAAGGTGAATGCTTACTTACCCAGAGACAGACGTGCACGCGAGCCCAAGTCGAAGGATTTCTTAGCTCTTTGTGCGACCCAAGGAGTGGTTACAAATGAGGTTGGGGCAAATTATTTATATATTTTTGGTCATATGTGTGAGGTCGCACAGGTCTGTCATGCGACTTTGCGACCATGCGATCGGATAAGTTGCAAAGTCGCAAGGGTCGCATGGTCGCGTCCATGAATGGGAGGCAATGGTGCGACCTTGTGACTTATGTGACCTTGTGGCCTAGTGGATTGCAAAGTTGCTAAGGTCGCATATCTGAATTGATCTTTGCATAAGGACGGTGCCACCTCATAACCTATGCAACCCAGCTGGTCACAAGGTGGTAAGGAAGTACGAGGAGGGGAATGTGACTTCGGGACCTTTGCGACCAATGAGTCACAATGGTCGCAAGGCTTATGATCCAGGTGGATGTTGGTGGCCACCCAAATATCCCACTTGGACCCCCACAACTATCTCTTTTAGTTTTTCAATTTCCTTAATTATAGCACAATTTACTATTTTTGGTCGTTTTTTGGGTCCTGAATTTCTGGAGCCATTTTGAGGCCCTCAAAGACGCTTTCTGGGAAAAATGGGAGAAACATGGGAATTATATCAATGGTTCACACTCAAAATTTTTATTCCTTAGATAGATATTTCTAATGTGGTATTGTGCGCATCAAACGGAGATCGTATGCCAAAGTTACAACCCCGAGAAGTTGATGTACCAATTTACCCAAACGGGGCCCATAGTTTGGCACTCCGTCTCCTAGGGCTAGGTTTTGGATGTTTAGGGTTTTCCATTATTTCTCAACAATAAATATACCTTCGAGCCTGATTGTAATATGGTTCAGAGGCATGTAGCTGCCACATCTCTCCTCAGAGATAAGCTACCATCGCCCAAGCTAGTTTATTTCCATTTTTGTTTGTAAGCATATTTCAGTATTTTACATTAATGAAATGAAGTATTATTTATGATGTATCTATATATTTATCCTTATCTCTGTACTTTTTTTTATTCTTGTTTGAATCTGGATCAGCTTAGGATTAGTCGCATTCTGACTCTACGACCAACTGACTAGGGCTTGAACTAGTGACCTAGTTTTACTTAGCAGAAACTTAGACTTTTCCTTAGGTTCTTTGAGATTGTTGAGCTCTTGAGCATAACCTGGTGGGGCTAGTGGCTCTGCCTGTTATAAACCAACTCAAAAAAATATATAAAAGAGAGATAAATGCCTTAGAATTCAGCCTCTTTGAGGGGGCAACCTCCTTTACATTACACAAATGAACAATTCTTCGATGATAGAAATGACAAGACCTCCTTTCTATATATAGGAGTCTAAGGGGTCATAATATAATCAGAGCCAACATAACAATAATAATG
>APFE031142530.1:102118-124339 GCA_000404065.3 Pinus taeda | reverse complement strand
AATATGATTTTTCCTTCCTTGTTAAGTTCTGGAAATATTATTGGAACTGGGATCTTTGACAACTTTTTAATGAGTTCCCACCCTGCTTCACCATTCTTCCATTCATCCCTTGCTTTGTTTGTCAAATTTGGTTGGATAATTATACCACCCTCTACCATTTTTGCAACCATATGTTCAATTTCACTCCTTTGGGGATATGGATATCTATAAGGCATGATGTTTGGAGGAACAGCTCCTAGAATCAAATGAATAGCATGATCATGATCAAAAATATGTGGGGGGCCTTTGGGAGTCTCAAATAACTTGGAATGATTTTCCAAGGCTTTTTGAAGATCTGGAGAAATAGAGGATTTTGATTGGGAACCATTACTGAACATAATTATGCAATTACACCTCATTGTTCTTTCTTTAGAAGCTTTGCCATTACGTTAGAGATGATTGTCTTTCCTAGTTTCCCTGTGCTACCCATTAATTCAACTTCGTTTCCTTTCGAAGAAGATTTCATGAAAAGTTCTTGAAAATTAAAATCTATTGTACCCAAGGATTGTAGCCATTGGACTCCTAGTGCAACCTCAACACCACCTATTGGAATGGAAATCATCGGGCTTTCAATACTAGTCTCCCATGGATAGCTTGATATTATGGCAATTTCCAGAGAAATTTATGGTTCCTCCACTTACAACCGTCACTTGACACTCTGGTGCTGGATACAGGAAGAAATTCAATTCCTTCGCTATCTTACAATGAATAAAATTATGGGTACTACCTGAATCAATCAACACTATTACCTTTTTCTTCTTGATATTTTCTTCTATCTTTATAGTTTGAGGAGTGGTAATTCTGACCAATGCATTACAAGATATGGTTGGTTCATTTCTTCTTTCTCTGGGGTTGGTTCGTGGTGAGTATCCTTTTCTTTTGATATTTCTTAATACTTTTCTTCCTGGTATTTCACTGCTTGAACCTTCTTCTTCTTGATATGTCCTTCATTATTGAGAGTTTGAGGAGTGGTAATTCCTACCATTGCAATAAAAGATATGGTTGGATTAATTTGCTCTTTCTCTAGGGTTGGTTCCCGGTGTATATCCTCTTCTTTTGATGGTTTTTTATCCTTTTCGTCATTTGGAGGCCTTTCTTGTAGTAGCTTTGTCCCACCTTCTTTCAAACCTTCCATGTCTTTCATTAAACCCTTCATTTTATCTTCCACGTCTTTTTCTAAACCATCCATCTTAGCTTCTATTAATTTTTGTGAAAGTGAATTTTGTTGCACTTGGTCTCTTAATTTTGATATATCATGTTGCATTTCTTCCTCTTTTTTCATTTTGTAAGAGATCAATATTGAATTTGATGTATCTCTGTAATTACGGCTTTCCAAGATCTGAAATTGCTTTACGGTAGTCATCTGATTCCTCCTTCCAATTCCACCAGTCTGATCAAAATTGGATTCTCCAAGAATGAGTTATTCCCAATCTCCTAATATGACCTGATTATATAATGTTTCCATAGAGCGAACTTGTACGAAGTGCCACATATCACTATTTTGACCTTAGGATTTAAAAAATATACACAAAAAACTATAGTCTGTCCTCTTTTTTTAAATTCTTACGCAATTTCAATCGGATGCTCAAAGAGAAAGTTATGACGATTTTCCTAAGGTCGCCTATTTGGAATGTAATTCGAGATTATGAAAAAATCCTAACTTCCTTAGATTATATCTCCGGACTATAGTGAAAAAAGATATGAAATTCTGATCTGAGATTCACCACAATTTTGGATCAAATGGGTTGTAATTTTAGAGTCTGGCCCTTCGTAGAACAAAACTTATAGCGAAAATTCCACGATGACCTATTTGAGATGAAATTCTGGAGCTTGTAAAAATCCTAACTTCCTCAGATCATATCTCCGAAAATATAGTGAGACAAGATATGAAATTTGGACCTCAAGTTAAGACCGATTTCTTCTCAAATGGGTTTTTGTTTTAGCTTCTGAGACTTCGTAGAGAAACAATTATTGTGAAAATTCCACGATGTCTTGTTTGGAGTAGTGAAACCCTAGAATCCAAAGCTCTGATACCAACTGTTATGAAACCAACTCACAAAAACATAGAAAAGAGAGATAAACACCTTAGAATTCAGCCTCTTTGAGGGGGAAACCTCCTTTACATAACACAAATGAACAATTCTTCAATGATACAAATGAAAAGATCTCATTTCTATATATAGGACTCTAAGGGGTCATAATATAATCAGAGCCAACATAACAATAATATTGTAAGGGAACAATAATAACAATAATGGGCTTCTATGGGGCATAATAAATACAATATGGGGACTAAATGGGCACAAAAATATAATAAGGGGGTTGTACTAATAACAATAAGGGGTTACACTAGTAGTATAGAGACCTAACACCACCTAGTATAGGGGCTCCGAAAATTTTCAGGGTTCCCAAAATTTTGGGAGGGTTTGTTGCAACAACTACAATGCACTCATAACAAAAGGTTCTTTTTGTATAAATAATGCTAGGAGAAAAAAATTCTTTCTCATTTGATATCCAATATTTTTATTAAAATTATGGGGAACTTGGACAAAAGGAGGAATTCCTCCTCTCATTATATTCATAAACCCTTGAAAGGAATTACTCCTTATCAATATAGTTTAGAACAAAAAACCTTTGCTTATTGTGTTCCCAAACCCAAGGAAGGGATTATTGCCCATAGACATCCTTAATGAATGGAAATATTTTTATCATAAAATTCCAAAAACCATGAAAGGGATTGCTCCCTAGAATATTTCAAAAGATAGAAAGGCTCTTCTTCTTAGTGAAGGAATGTTGAAAATGCAACAAGAAAATCCTAATTTAATTTTGTCTTGATTAAATTAGGAGAAATTCAAATTTGAATTTCAGCAGAATACTTGGAGGTAGTTAACTGAGATGGCATGGGTCTTTTCACTCAGTTAATTCAGTGAATTCGAGTTGGAGACACTTGAGTTCAGTTCTGAATGACTGCTTGCTAATTTATATTAATCTATTTCAGTTAATTTGAGTAATCATCTAGATAAACTGATCAATCAACCTAAATTAACTCATGCATGCAGAGAATTTGAGTTACCCAGTTGAGATTGGAGTTCAAGGGTAGTGTACTATCAGCTGTAGAATTTTCCAAGTTGTACAGGTAGTGCACTCAGTCAAATAAGGGCCTAAAGGAATTGAATAATTCTCAATGAGTAATTTCCCTATTTAATGTGGGGATAATTCCTCATCAAACAATGCAAGGAAATAGAAGTTTGGAAGGCCAAGAAATTGGCTAAGTATTGGCTTGAGTAAGCCTGTGAGGAAGTGAGATATATTATACTAGTGCAAGTGTTTCTCAGGGTTGAGAAAGCATTGTATTTCTTCTTTATTCTTTGATTAATCCAATATAGATAGTAAGGGGTTTTGAGAAGTTTCTTTCCCCTAGATAAATCTTTGTGTATATGTGATGAATCTTGATGCATGTTAATGATTTGTGTTCTTGATCATGTTTTTGTTTCTGCATATGAGTAGAGTAGCTTCAAGTATTTTGATCTAGTAAATTTCATGAGCAATTTTGAATCTACACATTAAAATTATGCATGGTATCAGAGTAGGAATCACATAGGGAAGAGAATTCAAAGTTATCTTTGCAGGTGGATTGAATTTGCAGGATCAATTCTTCAGAGATAATAGGATGGGTTTCTATGGACTAGGACTCAAGTATTCTCTTGAGGGTATCTCAAATTATGTTTCTTGGAAGGACAATATATAGGTAGCATTGGAAGATAATGGTCTCAAGGAATTCATTGATATTTATATATCGAAACCTCTAACATTTGATCCTAAAGATCTGGAAGAATGGAATAAGTGTGTCGCAAAGGTGAGGAGGATCATATTGGAGGGATTTCAAGACCATATCATGTCAACTTTCCATGGGAAAGAGACTCCATAATCAATGTGGCATGCCTTGACAGATTTGTTCCAGAACAGTAGTGACCACAGGAATATAGCACACAAGGACAAGCTTTGGAATATCAAGATGCAAAAGAATGACATAATACTACAATACCTCTGCAAGTTCACAGAATGTCGTGATGCACTTGGTCAAGTTGGTGTTACTATAGCAAAGGATGATCTCGTAAGCTTAGCACTTCTAGGACTTCCCATGAGTTGGTAAAACTACCAGAATTTGGTGAATGGGAGAGAGACGCTAACAAATTGGGAACTCCTTTGGTCTAATTTGGTGCAGGAAGAAATAAGCTAGAATACCAGAGATGGGACCTCTTCCGAAGAAGAGGAGGAGGAATTTCCATTAGTAAACAAGGGAAAGAAGTCCAAATGGAATAATCCCAAGGTAAGGGTCATTCGATACAAGTTCTTTCATTGTCATGAATTTAAGCACTATGCCATGAAGTGTCCACAAAAGAAGGCAAGCAAAAAGGATTTTGTAGTAGCCACAACAAGTGAAGATTTGGCTTCATAGTTTGACGTTGAGTTTGGAGACAAAGGAAGGTATAACATGACCAGGATCAATATCGTCACCTTTCAGAGGGAGTCAGGATCCACTCTCAGACTCAAGGATTTGATGTTGTCTCCATTGCAGTTTTGGAAGACCGTGGCTACAAAATGATATTCACAAAAGGGAAGTATTTCCTGAGACACATTTCCACGAGATAGCTGAAGAAGATCAGGTTTCGAGTCAATTACTTGTATGCACTTGAGGTAGAGGATGCCTCAAAATGAGGAGAAAGGTAGAGAATAGAGATATGGTGTTTGAGAGGGAGCATGATCTCTCAACATGCATCCTCAGAAGAAACCTCACGAAGTTGTGGAGAAACCACAAATGGAAAAGTAGAAAGGAGGCAAAGTGGATACATCCACTCCACTAGATACCTCTAACGGGGGGAGATTTCGAGTCAAGTGGGAAGAGGGAGCACATGTAGCCATACCTATAAGAGTGAGGTGGAACGATGTAGATTCTTAGTCCAATATTTGCATAAATTTGGGCAGGGTTCCATTGAGGTGTGTTTGTCTCATGGATCATTACCTTGCTACATGGGCCCACAATATTTAGTAGTAGGAGGATCAGTGTCATTGAGATACTAAGGAGTGCAGAGAAATGTTGAAAATAGAGTAGGAGGCGTAGTAGCAGAGTCAACAACAACACTATTTTCCTAGTAGATAGTTGTAGACATAGTTGGTTCTGTTTAATTTTTTGGATGCTTCTCAGTTGCAGATGTTGCAATAGAAACAACAACAAAGAGAAGTGTTACATGTAGTACATTTCACATGTACGATATAGGGGTGGTTGATGATCCCTTTCTTTCTTAGAGGGAATGTTGAAAATGCAGCAAGAAACTCCTAAGTTAATTTTGCCTTGATTAATTTAGGAGAAATTTCAATTTCAATTTCAGTGGAATACTTGGAGGTAGTTAACTGAGGTGACATAGTTCTTGTCACTCATTTAACTTAGTAAATTCAAGTTAGACACATTTGAGTTCAGTTTTACATGATTCATTTCTAATTTGTAACAATATATTTCCATTAATTTGAGTGATCATCGAGTTAAACTAATCAATCAACCAAAATTAACTCATGCAAGTAGAGAATTCTAGTTACCCACTTGAGATTGGAGTTCAAGGGAAATATGTTTTTTTTTTTTTTCTACGTTAAGAATAACCTAAGTACCCACAGGGGATTTGAACCGGTGACCTATCGCAAGGAGTGCCTTAACAGCACACCCATTCACCGTCAATCCAAAGCCCCGTGGGCAAAATATGTTATTAGTTGTATAATTTTCCATTTTGTACAAGTAGTGTATGCATCAAAGAAGGGAAAGGAATTGTGCAATTATCAATGAGTAATTTCCCTAATTAATATGGGTTTAATTGCTCGTCAAATTTTTCCATGAAATAGGAGACTGTTAGGTTGATAATTTGGCTAAGTATTGGCTTGAGTTATTTTATGAGGCAGTGAGATAGATTATACTAGTGCAAGGTTTTCTTAGCCTTGAGAAAACATTGTATTTCTTCTTTATTCTTTGATTAATGCAATATAGATAGTAAGGGGTTTTGAGCAGTTGCTTTCCCCTAGATAAATGTTTGTGTATATGTGACGAATCTTGATGCATGTTAATGGTTTGTATTGTCAATCATGATTTTCTTTCTGCAAATGAGTAGAGTAGATTCAAGTCTTGTGATCTAGTAAATTACATGAGCAGTTTTGAATCTGCACATTAAATTTCTATAAGGAATAGATGTGGGGATTGCGCTCACCTTCATAGAAAAAGACATGAAGAAGAGTTGAAAAACTCTCAACAAATATGGTGTGATCTGAATTGGATCATTATATTTTTTTTAATCCATCTCTATGCATTTGGAGTGGAAAAAGTGGATGAATCAACTCACAAGACCGCTTCTACCAGCGGGACCTAGTTTGGCAAAATGGGGTATGAAACCTTCTCGGAGCATTTTGAGTCATCAAATGACGTTTTTTTGGGGGTAAAACTTTGTCACATAAGAGCATCACCTTTTCATGCTATTATACACAGAGATATTTCCAATGATGCAAGAAGCGCATTAATCGGAGTCTGTATGCAAAAGTTATGCCACTAAGAAGTTGACCTTCATGTTTTCACACCTATAGTTCGGGAGGATGTCATGTCAATACCCATTATTAATGGAAAATAGGACAGCCACATGTTTGTGATGTAAAAGACTCTACAAGCGCCTATTTTGTAACTCTAGTTAAGGTTGATGTAGTCAAACTTAACCACTAGCAGGCTATCGAGTTGTGTTATAATTGGGCCACTAGGAGGAAGAGGCATTCCATTATTTTGAGAGAATTTTGTTCCATAGTTGAGAAAAGATAGCCAGGAGAGATAGGAGGTAGAAAAATAGAGAGGATTTGTGCACTATAGCATCCCACAGGCCACATATATTACTTCTTTGTATTTGTAGCCATATTTCCAGACAGAGAAAGAGAGCGAAGCAACCTCACCTTCCAATTGGTTTTTCTCCCAAAAGGTTTTCCCGGAGAGCATATCTTGTATATTATGTGTATGTGACCTTATTTTTTCGTTCTCTAATTTTCTTCTTGATTTAATTTTACATGCATGCACTAATTACAGTTAATTTTACAGATCTAGAAATTAAATAGAAGTGTAATAATGTAGAATCTCATATTCTTAATATAATATTATCATATCTGTTGTGACAAACTATCGAGTGGAATATCCACTGCAGTTTATGGATAATTTGGTATAAGAGAAAGTTTCTTTGGGTATTTTATGGAGATTGCAAGGATCTAGATCGGTGAGGATGAAAATCGTAAAACTATAATCATGGGCGACATATCTGTAAATGAACCTCGTGATCCTGCAGAGGTGAGGTTTTTGCAGCTCGAAGAACAAGTCGTGGATATAAATTGCAATGTAAACCTCCTCATGGTGGAACTAAGTAATGATATGGGGATATTTGGAGAAGAAAGGGGTTTGAATGTAGAGGAAAAATTAGAAGGGGGATCAGGAGATCAGGAAGACATAGATAACCAACTGAAGAAAGAACCAAGAAAATATTAGCCCAGTTCGAGTGACATGAAACAATCCCTATTTAAAGTGGAAGAAAAAGTTGATATCAAGTCGTACCACAGTGAGATCGATGGTTTGAAGTTGAACCATGGGTTTCATCAGCTCAAAGTTTATTTCAATGTCCATCAGATTGAGGAAGGGCATAAGATCTCATTCATGTGACTAAAATTGGAGGGTCATGCACTGACCTGGTAAGAGAGCCACATGAAAACCTTGAGATTGGAGGGAGAACCTCTAGTGACTTAATGGGAGGATTTCAAAACCCTCATTAAGTCACAATTTTATCCCATTGGGTACATGGAAGACTAGTGGATTCGATGGCATTACTATAGGCAAAAGTCAGGCCAAAGCATGCAGGAGTACACCATAGAATTTAGAAACATGGCTATAATGTTGGGTATCTCTCCAAAGAACCCAGATGTACTCCTGAAGTATTTGGGGGGTCTGCAATGCCATCTGCGTGAGAAAGTGATGTTGTTCAAGCCCAAAATGGTGGATGAGGCTTGTCTACAAGCATGTTATCTAGAGAACATAGGCATGAAAAGAGTGCAATCAAGTGGATCAAAGAAAAAGAATCAACAAGAGGCTTCTAAGGATGGGAAGAAGAAGCAAAAAATGGGAAAATATGAAAATGCAGAAGCTATAGCATACCAGTGCAAAGATCCTAGCAATCACTGCAACCACTACAACATTGATGGCCATACAGAGGAGAAGTATTGGAATTTGCATCTAGAGCTAAATCTGAAGAACAAGAAGAAAGATAATAAGAAGAAGAATCTCATGGCCACTGATTAAAGCAACCAAGTTGAAATCAACTTAGACATGGATAAGAATATTTTTTTTACATCAGTGTAGAAGGAGGTGAATTTGAGTAGCCTTCAACAACAAGAAGAGAAAGAAATGACCAAACTCTTCCATGTAAAGATACAGGTCAAGAAGACAAAGATTGATGCTCTGTTTGACTTAGGATCACAGGAAACTCTCATTGTAGAAGATTTGGTCAAGAAGTTGGGGCTGGAATTTTGTGATCATCCAAACCCATATCCACTGGGATGGGTACATAAGGATGCAGAGTTGAAGGTAGCAAAATAGTGTAAAATTAGATTTTCTATCAGTGTTGATTTTTTTGATGAAGTATATATGGATGTGGTTCCCCTTGAAGTATGTGGAATCATTCTTGGGAGTCCATACATGTACATGCATGATGAAATATTCATGAGGACATCTAACCAGTACTGTCTCATCAAGGATGTAAAATTGTTTATCATCAATGACACAAAGGGACGATGAACCACACTAGTTGGTTCGAAACGCGTCGACAAAGGTCTTTCTTATGTGATTTACGCCGAAGCTCTTCTTATAAATATGACAAATCACAGAAGTCTCAATTCTAAGACACAAAGGAGAGTCGAAAATTTCACTAGTAAGTTCCAACCAAGCCAAGCAATTGATCAATTCCAACAAGAAGTATGTTTTAGTGTTTATAAGAGAAAATTGGTTTGTAGAGTAGTTAATAAGAGGCAAGACATTCTTAGAGGGGTGTACTAAGAAACAAAAACAATAATTGGAGGAGTTGTTATAGGCATACAAGGATTTGTTTCAAGAGCCTAAAGGGCTACCCCCTATGAGAAAAGTGGAGCACGAGATCCAGCTATTTCCAGACTCCCCATTGCCAAATATTGGGTTGTTCAGGTAGTTTTTTATAGAAGCAAGTGAGGTGAAGAAACAATTGAAGTAGCTACTGGAACAGGGTTTCATTCAACCGAGTACATCACCATGTGGGTCACCCATCATCATTGTGCCAAAGAAGGATGGGAATTGGCAGATGTATATAGATTACATGGTGTTGAATAAAATCATGCTCAAGAAAAAATACCCTCTGCCTAGGATAGACAATCTACTAGATCAATTGCATCAAGCAAATTATTTAACCAATCTAGACTTGAAGTCTGGATATCATCAAGTTCGAGTCAAAGAAGAAGATACATGGAAGACTGCCTTCAAAACCAGACAAGGTTTGTATGAGTGGTTATTTATGCCATTTGACCTATGTAATGCACCAACTACATTTAAATGATTAATGAATGATGTATTGCGCCATTTTATAGATTCATTTGTTATTGTCTATTTGGATGATATACTTGTATATAGTGCTACCTGGGAGGATCATATTTCACATTTGATGCAGGTGTTGGAAACATTGAAGAAGCACCACCTGCTTGCAAATATCAAGAAGTGCGAGTTTGCGCAACAGTCCTTGTTGTATTTGGGATATGTGATTGGTGGAGGAGAATTGAAGATAGACCCTTCCAAGATGGAGGCCATCATGAAATGGTTGGTGCCTACTAATGTTAATGAGGTTAGGAGTTTCATTGGAGTAGTGCAGTACTTGAGGAAATTCATAGCCTCATTTTCAGCAGTAGAAGCATTGCTCCATGCCATAACAACAAGTGGCAAGAGTTTACAGTGGGGAAAAGGGAAGCAAAAGGATTTCGATGAGTTAAAGAAGAAGATTAGTGAAGCACCAATTCTGGTATTAACAAACTTGCAATGACTCTTTGAAGTGGAGATAGATGTGAGTGGGTATGCTATGGGAATTGTCTTAATGCAAGGAGGAAGGCTCGCTTCCCACCATTTTGAAGTATGTCATGGGGCAGTTCTTAACTACCCTACCTACGATAAGGAGCTCTATGCCATGGTGCAAGATGTTAAGAAGTGGAATCACTATTTGATGGGAAAGGAGACAATAATCTACATAGATCACCAATCATTACAATACCTATAGGCTCAAAATAAGCTACAATAGATTATGCATTACAAGTGGATGGGGTTTTTACAACAGTTTCATTTAGTGATCAAGTATAAGAAGCACAACACAAAAAAATTGGCAGATATGCTTTCAAGGTCACCAACATCAAATATTACATCTTTGGGGATTCTTATGTAGATGGAGCCATTCACCCATGATGCATACAGAGAGGCATATTCAAAAGATGAGGACTCCAAGGAGGTGTATCAATAGTTGCAGAGTCATAGTCATGTGCATGATGACAACAACACTGCTAACTACCATCTCCAAGATGGGTTACTCTACAAGGTGGATAAGTTATGTGTTCCTAAAGGTGAGCATTTCCAACTGATTAGAGAGGCTCACACCTCCAAGGTTCCAAGGCACTTTGGTGTAGGGAAGACCGTGCCTAACTTGAAGAGGTATGTGTATTGGACAAAGATGTAAGAAAAAGTAGCTACGTTCATAAGAGGATGTATGATTTGTTGTACAAACAATCATAGCAACAAGAAATAGGGTCTGTATCATCCCTTACATGTACCTAGTCATCCTTGGGAAAGCATTTCCATGGATTTTGTGGGAGGTTTACTGACAACCAGGAAGGGACATGACTACCTATTCGTGGTAGTTGACAAGTTTAACAAGATGTATGTTCTAATGTGCTGTAAAAAGACCATCAGTAGAGAAGAAGAAAAAAACTTGTTCTTTGGATAGGTTTGGGTACACCTTGGGATACACAGGAGCATCATTTCAGATAGGGATACAAGATTTCTTAGTGCATTATGGACTACATTGTTGGAGAATATGGATACCAAGTTGAAGAGACCTATAGCATTCCATCCATAGAAAGATGGGTAGATAGAAGCAATCATCATGAATTTGGTGCAACTTCTAAGGGGTTACAACAACAAGGATCTGAAGATCTGGGATGAAAATTTGGTATATGTACAAAATTCTTATAACATAGCAGCCCACACTTCTATAGGAAAGTCCCCATTTGAAACTTGTTTTGGATATGTTGCACCTTCATCTTTGGATATTGCATATGGGCAGGAAGGAAGAGTGAATGAAGACCTTACAAGAGATTCTTTGATGGCTAAAATTTTTACAGAGAAGATAAGGCAGATCCATCTATAGGTACATGAAACACTGCATAAGTCACAAGTGAAGTATAAGGTCAGGCATGATCAGCACAAAACGGAGAAATCATTCAAGGTGGGAGAGAGAGTATGGATACAATTGAATGAGGAGGGCATGTAGGGGCCTTGTAAGAAAATCAAGGATCTAAGGTATGGTCCCTTTGAGATACTAGAAAAGGTGGGTGATAATGCCTATTGACTCAGTTTACCACCATATGAAACTCTATGAGCCTTCCATGCTAGATCATGAAGAGGAATAAGTCCTACCTTCTGTGGAGGATTTGGCACCAAACGCTCAGGAAAAGTTGACAAAAGATACAGTTTTTTAAAAGAGGTATAGAACTACAAGACAAAGGAAACAAGACCTTTGGCAGATTGGGTTGAAGGGACAACTTCTAGGCATAGCTAAATGGTACACCAAAGAGAAGGTGGAGGAAACATTTGCCGACCTCATTCAATAAAATATTTTGGGGACCCAACGCCTCCCAAAATGGGGAGGTGTGATCTGAATTGGATCATTATGTTGTTTTTCATCCATATCGATGCATTTGGAGTGGGAAAAGTGGAGGCATCATCTCACAAGGCTGTTTTTACCGGTGGGATCCAATTTGGTGAAACTGGGTCTAAAATCTTCTGGTAGCACTTTGAGGCATCATATAATGTTTTTTTGGGGTATTTTTTTTATGCAGATCATCTTTTCATGCTATTCTACACACACACATATTTCCAATAGCGCAAGAATCGAGTCAATCAAAGTCTGTATGCAAAATTTATGCCACTTAGAAGTTGACCTTCCTATTTTCACAACTATAGTTTAGGAGGATGCCATGTCAGCCCCCATTATTCATGGAAAAGGGGCTAGCTACATGCTTTTGATGTAAATGACTCTAGAAGAGTCTATTTTTTAACTCTAGTTAAGAGTTGATGTAGTCAAACTTAACCACTAGTAGGCTATCAGGCTGTTATAACTGGGCCACTAGGAGGAATAGGCATTCCATTCTTTTGAGAGCATTTTGTTCCATAGTTCAGCAAAGATAGCCAAGAGAGATAGGAGGTAGAGCACACAAAGAGGATCTGTGCATTGTAGCATCCCATGGGCCACAGATATTTCTTCTTTGTATCTGCAGCCATATTTCCAGACAGAGAAAGAGAGCGAAGCAGCCTCACCTTCCAGCTGGAGTTTTTCCCGAAAGGGTTTCCCAGAGAACATATCTTGTGTATTATGTGTGTGTGAGCTTATTTTTTCCTTCTCTACTTTTCTTCTTGATTTACTTTTACCTGCATGCACTAATTACAGTTAATTTTACAGATCTAGAAATTAAATAAAATTGTAATAGTGTAGAATCTCAAAATTTTAATATAATATTATCAAATTTGTTGTGACAAACTGTCTAGTGGAATATCCGTGACAGTTTATGGATCATGGTGGAATTAGGAAAGATAAATGGTGTCCTATCTACAATGTGTGACATCATAATTAATGGCATCCCAAAAGAAAATTCACCCCCACCATATAATGTCAAGGTTTTGGATTCTACGCCACGAATAAAAATGGGAACATGAGTTACGAAGATTGAGTTTGATGCCCCCGAGTTGGTCAAGACTTTTCTTATAGATGGAGTGGTCATGATAGGAGGATTAAATCCTCCACCAATGATAGTTGATGTGGGGGTGCGAGTGCCCCTTGATCCCAAATAATTCGCAATATTGTCAATCCTGAAAATTTTAATAAAAGGATTTGATATATGGCTCACATTCTCAAAAGTCCAAGAGTGCAAAAGAAGAGGACAAGAAGGTTTAGTGAGGGGTGGATTAATTTTTTCCAGACTTGAATCAATAATATGCTCAACCTTGATGGGATCAACATTGTTTTGCTAGGGAGAGGATGGAGCCCTCCCATGGATTTACATGTGACTATCTAAATCCCTTCAATATCCCTTATTTAAAAAGAATCATTGGTTAGTTCTTCCCTTACATAATTCTACACATTTGCAAGAGTTTTATCCACTAGCACTCACAGACTAGTGTTGTTTAGTTTATGCCTTTAAGGAGGAAGCTTCAAATTTTCATGAGAAATACCTTAAGACCTTCTATAATAACGAATTAGTTGATGAATAACTTCACCGAAGATTTTACAAAATTTTACAAAAATTCACTTCAAAATGAAATTTACATCAAGAAGGGTAGCGTGGATAATTTGGAAAAATTCTTCATGATTTTTGCCACATTCCTCAATACCAGGCAGAAAAAAAGAACATGCGGACTCACACCACTGCTTTAATTATAGATGTTACCTACATGAAGCTTTAAGAGCTCCACCATTCATACAAGAGATGAAGTGATAGTGGATCATGTCATCTCAGGTGTGGGTCATCTGCAATTAATTACACCTCACCTCCTCCCATCTACCCAAACTTTCTCTATTATAAATACTCATCATAATCTACATACCTGCATATATCACTTCATTTCTCCTCCTCTGTTTTAAATAGTTTTGAAAAACCTCTGCAATTTTTGCTCTCCTCCTCTGCATTTCAACCACCATGTCATTTCTCTATTTTTCTTTGCCTCTTCATACTCTCTTATTTTTCCTACTTATTCTCCCCTTCTCCTTCTCTATGCACTCACTTTATGACAATGGAAAATCATTGTTGGCATTTAAGGACCATATTACTATTGATCCCCATGCTTCAATGGTCGATTGGAGCCCCGCAGTCCCCTTCTGTAACTGGACTACCATCACCTGTAACCACCGTCACTTGCACAAAGTGATCTCCCTCAGCCTCACTTCCAAGGATCTACAGGGTCCCATCTCTCCTTCCCTCACCAATTTTATGTTTCTACATATGCTTGATCTTAGTGGAAATATTCTCCAAATCTATATCCCACCTCAAGTGGGATCCCTCTTTCATTTAAAGACCCTCTGGATGCCCAACAATCAATTGGAAGGGAACATCCCAAATGAACTCAGCAATTGCACAAATTTTGTTAATTGTTCACTCTCCTACACCAATCATACTGGAAGTATTCCACCAGAGTTAGGTTCCCTCACACATCTGCAACAGCTTTTCCTGGGGTCGAACATCTTGACAGGTATAATTCATCTTCCTTTGGAAACATGTTAGTATTGATTATTTTAGAAATTGAAAAAACATCTTACCCACTAATGTCATTGTGAATTTTCAAGGAACATTCCAGATTCTTTGTCAAATATTTCCATTTTGACTAATTTGGAAATCTATGAAAATAAACTCACTTGGAATATTCCACAAGAATTAGGCATGCTCACTAGCCTCCAAACTCTTTATCTTGATGAGAATGAATTATTAGAGATCATTCATATTTCTTTGTCAAATCTCTCTATTATTTTGACTCATTTAACTATTTTCATCAACAATCTCATTGGTAGAATTCTACAAGAATTGGACCTGCTCACTAGTCTCCAAACTCTTTGTCTTGATGATAATGAATTATCAGGGATCATTCTTGCTTCTTTGTAAAATTTCTCTACTTTTACTGACTTGTAAATTTCAACAAACAATCTCACTAGTAGCATTCCACAAGATTTGGGCCTGGTCACTAGTCTCCAAATGCTTTACCTCAATGAGAATGAATTATCAGGGATCATTCCTGATTCTTTGTCAACTATCTCCAGTTTGATTGATTTAGCTTATTCCACCAAAAATCTCATTGGTAGCATTCCACAAGAATTGGGACTTCTTACTAGTCTCCAAACCCTTTACCTCCATCATAATGAGTTAACAAGGACCATTCCTTCTTCTTTGTCAAATATCTCTAGTTTCATTGTTTTAGCTATTTCCACTAGCAATCTCATTGCTAGCATTCCACAAGAATTGGGATTGCTTGCTAGTCTCCAAACCCTTTACCTCCATCAGAATGAATTAACAGGGACCATTCCTCCCTCTTTGTCAAATATCTCCACTTTGACTCTCTTGTACATTTCCACAAACAATTTCACTGGTATCATTCCAAAAGAATTGGGCTACCTCATTAGTCTTCAAAAGCGTTTTCTCTCTCAGAATGAATTATCAGGGACCATTCCCACTTCTTTGTCAAATCTCTTTAACTTTAGTTATCTATATTTATGGGGAAATAAACTTAGTGGAACAATACCAAATTCCATTGGAAATTGTTCAAAACTCAACGAACTCAATCTAAGCTACAACTAGTTAAGTGGGAGTGTGCCAATACAATCGGGTAAGTTATCCCTCCTTGAAACATTATACTTTCAATGTAATAAACTTGACAGTGGTAGTGCTACAACCATGCATTTTCTTATATCCCTTACCAATTTTTCACACCTAAAAGTGCTAGACTTAAAAGACAATAAACTAGTTGGTGTCTTGCCAAGTGCCATAGGCAAATTTTCTACCAATTTGTTTATCATGAAATTAGCAAACAACATGATAGAAGGAAACATCCCTCCACACATAGGCAACCTTAGCAGCCTAACTTGTATAAATTTATCTAGAAATATATTAAATGACATCATTCCATCTTTAAGAAATCTTACAAATTTAGAAAGATTATATTTAGGAAACAACAAATTAGAAGGAAACACACCTGATGATTTTGAACAATTGCAATGACTCGGTCTCTTGGACATTAGTAGAAACTTACACTTTGGACTGATTATCAGGAAGCATACCTTCCAACATAGGGAGCTGTACAAATTTGGAATTGGTTGATTTGTCTCACAATATACTCACTGGAAGCATACCTCGAGAAATTGCTAAACTTCATAATCTACAATTCTATTTGAATTTGTCATGGAATTTATTAGAAGGCTCCTTGCCCTTTGAGATTGGTAAAATTACAATGGCTCAAGCTATAGATGTTTCTGCCAGTCACTTGACTAGAGCCATTCCATCTACAATTGGAAGTTGTGTTGAACTATTTTTGTTGAATTTATCTCGAAATTCTTTCCAAGGCTCTATTCCAGATTCACTTGAAAAATTACAAAGCCTTATGATCCTAGATCTCTCTTCCAACTCCTTATTAGGTATAATACCAACGACTTTGAACAAGTTGGAAATGCTCTAGTATTTGAATTTGTCTTTTAACAAACTCAATGGGGAAATTCCAAGAGGAGGACCTTTTGCAAATATATCAATTTAGATTTCCCTAAATGGAAATCCCAACCTTTGTGGACCACAAGTATTCTAGTTATCTACTTTTCCAACACCAAGAGGTCATCCTACAATTGTGAAAAGAGTATTATTTCCAGTGAGTGGAGTTACTACTTTTATACTATGTTGTTTTATTTTGATATTCATATAGCAAAGCAATATGCATATACAAGATATTTATGTCTTAGGAGCTATTTTCCAAAAGTTCGTGCATCGAAGGATCTCATATCAAGAGCTTCATAGAGCTATTGATGGATTTTCTGAGGCCAATTTATTGGGAACAAGTAACTTTGGGTCAGTTTATAAAGGAGTTTTGATCGACGGCACTCTTGTCGTCATGAAGGTTCTTAGCTTGCAAAGTGATCAAGGTGAGAAATTTTTTGAAGCAGAATGCAATGTCTTGCAAAAAATTCAACATCAAAATATAGTGTAAATCATAACTTCATGTTCAAACCTCCAATTCAAAGGCTTAGTGTTTTAGTTTATGCCTAACGGAAGCTTAGAGAAGCATTTGTATCGTAATATACACAAAAACAATGTAGAGATTGTGTGTGAATTGGGATTGAGAACATGACTAGGAATTGCCATAAATGTGGCCAACACCATAAAATATCTTCATCGTGATTTTTTTGTACAAGGGTTGCATTGTGATATAAAACCCAACAATGTTCTTTTGGATGAAGATATGGTATCCCATGTAATAGATTTTGGTATTGCAAAATTAATTCGTGAAAGCTCCCCCAGTTCACTATCTTCGACACCTGCTCTAAGAGGATCCGTGAGCTAAATTGCCCCAGGTATATTTTTTTAAGATATTACTTTCTCTTGTATTTTTCTCATTAACAATGTTGTATGGTTTGGTTTAACAAAATTTAATGAATTTTTTCTTCTTTGTAGAGTATGGATTAGGGGAAGCAGTGTCCTCTCAAGGAGATGTTTACATCTATGACATTTTTCTATTGGAAGTTCTTACTAGAGAACAACCAACAAGTGACATGTTCATTAGAGACCTAAAATTGTATAGTTAGGTGAACATGGCATTTCCAAATAGGGTAAAGAGGTAATTGACAATAGTCTTTATAGTGAAGTGGATGGTGACGAATTTGAAGAAAACAATGTCTACAAATGCCTAGTTTCTTTGTTGCATGATGGTTTTATTTGCTCGAAACTTTCAACGAATGAAATGCCAACAATGAAAGTTGTGGTAAATTCTTTGGAGAGCATCAAAGATGATTTGATGGAAAATTCAATTACTTCTAGAGGATTGAGAAAAAGCATATACAATTTTCTTTTCCCTCTTCCGTTTAAAGACCCTCTTGCTGGACAACAATCAATTGGAAGGGAATATCCCAAATGAACTAAAAAATTGCACAAATTTGGTTAACTTGACACTCTCCTACAACAACCTTATAGGAAGTATTCCACAGGAGTTGGATTCCCTCACACATCTACAACAACTTTCCTTGGGATCAAACATCTTGACACGTATAATTACTCTTCCTTTGGAAACATGTCAGTATTGATTATTTTAGAAATTGCATAAACAAATACCTTACTCACTAATTTTATTGTGATTTTTTAGGGAGCATTCCCAATTCTTTGTCAAATATTTCCATTTTGACTATTTTGGAAATCTATGAAAACAACCTCACTAGGAGTATTCCACAAGAATTGGGTCTGCCCACTAGTTTCCAAACTCTTTATCTTTATGAGAATGAATTATCAGGGATCATTCCTACTTCTTTATCAAATCTCTCTACTTTGACTAACTTGGAAGTTTCCACAAACAATCTCACTAGTAGCTCACAAGGATTGGACCTGCTCACTAGTCTCCAAAATCTTTATCTTTATGAGAATGACTTATCAGGGACCATTCGAGCTTCTTTGTCAAATATCTCCAGTTTGACTGATTTAGATATTTCCACCAACAATTTCATTGGTATCATTCCCACTTCTTTCTCAAATCTCTTTAACTTGAGTCACCTATATTTATGGGGAAATCAACTTAGTGGAACAATACCAAATTCCATTGGAAATTGTTCAAAACTAAGGGGACTCGTGCTAGACTACAACAAGTTAAGTGCGAGTGTGCCCATATAGTTGGGTAAACTATCACTCCTCAAAATATTATTCTTGAATGTCAATCAACTTGGTAGTGGTAGTTCTACAACCATGTCATTTCTTATAGCCCTCACCAACCGTTCACACCTAAAACAACTAAACACCAGAAACAATAAACTAGTCGGTGTCTTGCCTCTTCACATAGGAAAACATTCTATCATCCCTCCACAACATGACAGAAGGAAGCATCCCTCCACATATAGGAAACCTAGGTGTTTCCAGGAAAACTAGTGTCTATTTGATCTGCTAGTCCCACTAAGACAGGTAGCTATTGAAGAGCCCTAGAAATGGGTAACTTTATGGGCTCATTTTGCCTATTATTCTCATTTAATCCACCATTCTTCATATTTTTATGCATGCTTTTGAATATATTTATGTTAATTGAGTGAATGGGAATAGTCACTTGACCACAAAGTCTAATACGTGCTTGTTGCAGATTTTTGGACATTTTTGGACCAAGATCAGGCATTTATGAGCAAATTGGTAGCCAAATACGAAGAAACAAGGTTGAGGATTTATAGGAGGGGTGTCTTCTGCACTAAATGACCCCTTGCTTGAGTTCTCCACCATCAGCACAAAGTTCAATAGCCCACCAAACATTATTTCAAGGGGCAGCCGAGCAGGTCTAGTGAAGTGGCTGAATAACTACAGTTTTGGGCAGCCAAGCTCCTAAAGTTAAGGAGGACTATTGGGAGTGTTGGCATTATGGCTAAGGTGTTGTACTTGATGGAAACACCCATGGCATGGCTCTCAATATGATGAGAATTAAAAAGTTTATTCATGTGGAGAAACGTTCACGGAATTTTATGCAGAGAAAAGTTTATTTCATGTGGGAAAACTTACCTTTGGTCCATGGTAGTTAGTCCTTGGAATTTGAACCTATGGAGAAAAGTTTATTTCATGTGGGAAAACTTACCTTTGGTCCATGGTAGTTAGTCCTTGGAATTTGAACTTATGGTTTTTGGCCCATGGCATCTCAACAGACGTGTTGATCCCTAGTATTGAGTTGATGGTATTGGTTTGTTATGGTTTTGGCCCATGGTATTGAGCAAGGCCTAAGACTATAAAAGGAGAAGAAGATCATTAGGCAAAGGAATGGAAAAAGTCTTGAATATCTGATGAAGGATGAGATCCAGTATGCAGGTTATGGGTTGCTTGATCTAAGCTAAGGAGGGATCTCACAAGTTGATGGAGAACAAGATCTAAGGAGAGATCGGGATCAAATGGTTTGAAATGAACTATCTCTATATGAATGATTATGTTTATTCTAGATCTACATACTGACCAAGTAATGTTTTGAACTGGGTATAACTTAAGTTTGAAATCGCTGCAAGTCATGATTGAATATTTATAGATCTGTACGCGGGTTAGCTTTGGTAAAAGCGCGTATGTACGCGGGTTTGGTTCGTCCAAGTAGCGTATACCACTTAAGCTATGATGTTGATGATACAGTTGGTTCTGAATAGTGTTGCAGAGTTCAGGGTTCTCCTCTGTGTTCTGGTGACTGCTTTTGTTGACAGGGTTCAGTGACTCAGTATTGGATGATTCAGAGATTGATAATGTTGATTGATTGTGTGCTTCAATGATATTGATGGGTCTAGTATGAAAATTTGATGAAATGTGGCCTTCATATTATAGAGTTGTGCTTCAGTGTATCCAGTCTGAAAATTGATGAAACGTGGTACCTGGAGGAGATAAGATTTTAGGTCAGCACCTACGTACTAGTATCTAAGCTAGTACAAGAGCTAAAGTAAATCTTTGGAGCATTGTAGCAGGTAGTGGCTTGCGTACTAGTAAATGGATCGGCTAGTACAAGAGCAAAGGGGGTTGTAGCTCCCGTACTGGTATAAGGCTGCACCAGTACAAAATATTGTAAAAGGATTTTCTTATTAAGAAGAAGATTGAGATGACTTGCGGCAGGTGGTTTTCTCCCGCATTGGGTTTCCACCTTATATCATGGTGTTCATGTGTGTGCCTTATGTGTGATGATCTATTCTATGTTACTGCATCTGTTAACTGATAATATGGTTGATAATGTTCTAATGCAATCATTGAAGATCAATTAACTTAATCATAAGAAGTTATGGAAGTAGCATATATGAATCAGAGTTTGGAAATGAAAAAAGTTTTATTAATGTGATAATACTGATTCACCCCCCCCCTCTCAGTATTATTTCCAACAATTGGTATCAGATCAGGTCCTTTGATAGAAGCTTGATCGCTTGAAGGAGATCCGTGGAACAATGGGAAAGAAGCTTAAGAAGAAAGCATATAAGAAAAACAAGTCATCTCACAAGAACTATGACAGTGGGAGAATCGATTGGGGATTAGGCATAAGAAGCTCTTCAGATTCAGAATCAGATTCAGAATCATTATCAGGTATGAATGTGTTATCCTCTGATGTTCCACCTATATTTCCTTGTGAAAGAGATGGAAGTGATAGTGAAACTACTGAACTTGCTCTTATGGGTGAACAAGAAAGATATCAAATAGAGGCAGAATTTAAAAGGCTGATAGACAAAATTAGAGATCAACAAGATCTATTGAGCAAAAGGGAATGTGACTTCAAAGAAGAAGCTACCAAACTGAAGGCCCAACTAGAAGAAGCAAACAAGGAAAGAAAAGTATTCAAGGACAAGGAAGATCAATGTCAGAATTTGCAGCATGAAGTGACATCATTAAGAAAAGAAGTCAATGAAAGAAGCACAACCATCAAGAAACTCAAAGATAGATCCAGCTACTATGAAAATCTGGAAGCTACAATCCTCTCACTAAAAGGAGATCTTGAAGAACCAAGGAAGCAGAATGAAGATCTACATCAAGCAATTGAAAAACAAGACAATGAAGTCATCAACTTAAAATCCTAGCTGGAATGTGCCTTTCGAGTTCGGCAAATGCAGCAGGATCTAAATGAAGAACAAGAAAAGGAGATTCTCAAACTAAGGGAACAAATGGAAGAAGGAAGAAAAGTTGAAGAAGATTTGAAAAGGAAATCTCTTGAAAAGAAAGAACAGCTTCAGGTTGAGGTAAATATCTTGAAAGGTAAAATAGAAGAAAAGGATAAGCTTTTACGATTTCAAGATAGCTCTAAAGTCTTGGATGATATTATTAGTAGTCAAAGGTCTCCTACTATAAAGAATGGTCTTGGTTTCCATGAATCGTTTGAAGGTGAATCTAGTTCACAAGGTGAAGCAAGGAACTCTAAAGAGAAATCTAAAGTGATCAATGAAGAAATAAAAGATCCATCTCATCATCAACCAAGGAAAGTGATTCCTCAAAGAAAATCCTTTACTCCTCCTATGAATAATGTTGAATGTTATGTATGTCATAATCTTGGACGTGTTGCAGCTAGATGTAGAAGAAGAAGAGTTCAAGACCATTATGCAAAAAGATCATCACATTCAAGGTACTTTAATGGAT
>APFE031142530.1:71404-93773 GCA_000404065.3 Pinus taeda | reverse complement strand
TATTATATTTAATGATCTTCCTTGTCCCAGTACCTCCTTTGTGTACTTTTATGTGTTTTTCTTGCATCCATAGAATAATTTCTGTTATTTAGGTTAAAATCTTGCTTTGTTACTTAGGTTGTTTTTTATGATTAAGATAGTTGTTCATGCTTTAGGTTGATTTTATAGTTTGGTAACAGAAAAGATCCACAAAAAGGCTATCAATCAGTCCTTGATCTCATTTCTCCCTCCTTGGGACCATGAACTGAGACCAAGGCACACTTGCTGCCACAAAAACACTGTTTTTGCCTTCCAATGCAATTGCTAGTGTTAGATTTTAAGTTGGAAAAGTTGATATCAATTGTGTTTTCATGTTTAGATCTATTCTTTCTCAGTGTCCATATCTTTCTTGCATGATTTCTTGTCTATAAATTTCTGTTCATCACATTTCTGGTTTTCTGGGTCAGAATTAGGTCAAAATAGATAAATCTTTGTTTCTTTGTCTTGCTTGAATAAATTTGAATAAAAGTGTGCAGAGCACCTATAAGACACCCCAACCTATCCTTCCTTCATCATGCAACTTGTCCCGATCTCTTTCTCAAGGTTTTCTTCACTCATTTGCCACACTTTCCCAAATAGCCCTAATTTCTACGTTTTTGTGCAAAATCGCTTCCTTCACCTTTCAACAACTCCAACCATCTTCTTCACTCCTGAGCTTCATATACCTGATTCTAGACCCCTTAATATCCTTATGCATCCTTCATTTCCACTTTCCCACCGTTTTTCCACCATCAACCCTCTAAAAACCACTTTCAGTCTGTGCTTGTAGAACTTCCTATAGATCCCCTACAGACTTCCTGTAGAAGTTCATGCATGCAGTTTTTCGAGATCTGATCACTGTGGAATTCTCTAGAAGGGTGCTAGGGACCCCTTAGGCCCTCTTCTTACCTTCCCAACCTCCTACAAATTCCCACTCCATTTCCTCTTACCAATAAACCTCTGCACAGTCAAGAATAGTTAAAACACATGCATAATAATTTTGCATAAAATTAATCAAAAATACAAAATGATGATTTTTCCACATTTTCCTTCAGAAGTAGCTTAACCACATGCATCTTACATTTTCAAGAGTCAATGGCATCCATTTCAGCAACTTTCATCTCTTTTCTTGCACAAGTAGGGTTAGTCGGTAAAAATAAGGTTTGCTAGGGTTTGCATTTCCTTTCAACTTTCATCTTCTTTCTGCAAGTAGACTAGCCTCTGTTGAGTTAGCTTTCATCCATCACAATTAAAAGCTTCTTCTAAGAACTCATAGAAGTTGGCTTAATCTCCTAGCGAACTTGTGCCAGCTGATCAAGTGACAGCCTGCAGTAAGAGCTAATACTTGTGCATATAGCACCATCACTTCCAAGTTTGTTACGAACTACCGGGTTGATAAACGTAAAGTAGGGAATCCCAGGAGTGGCAACATCATTGCTGCAATACTGGAACTCACCATATTTTTGGCACCATTACTGGGGAAGCGTCACAGTATTTTTGATTACTACTTTTCTTCTATTTTTTTCTGCAACATTCTACTAAGTATTTTATTTCAGCAAGAGTAGAGTAGTTGTTTCATTTCAATTTTGCAATTTCAATTCGGCAAGCGTAGATTAGAATTTCAATTCTGTAATCTCAATTCGGCAATCGTAGATTAGCATTTCAATTCTGCAATTTCAATTCTACAAGCACAGATTAGCATTTCAATTCTGCATTTTCATTTCAGCAAGTATAAATTAGTCATTTCCTTCTTTCATTTCAATTCTGCAATTTCATTTCAGCAAAATAGATTAGTCATTTCCTACTTTCATTTCAATTCTGTAATTTTCATTTCAGCAAGGTTTATTTTAGTTAGTTGCAATTGGTTGTTCAGAACATTTCAATTTTTGTAGGTACAAGCAAAGAAAAACACAAAAATCAGCCAAAAAGATTTCCTTTCATGCCTCGTAGGAATAGAGACAATTCAAGAAAAATCCTAACCAACACCCCCACCACATCACTGAGTCAACCTTCTCTCTTCTTCAGTGGAAGTGATCCAAAAGAACCTATAGGTGAACCTCCAGAGATATACGAAGATCCTATAACAGAAGAAGACCAAGAAAACATTCCTCTTAAGACCATGGCCGAACACAGAAACGGTATAGGAAATGAGGAGAGAATAGAAGGCACATTTCCCATCCGAGAGACCAATGGGGACACAAGAATGAAAAACATAAGTCCCTTAGCCTTACCTCACTTCCATGGATTGACTACTAAAGACCCTGATACCTTCTTGTTTGAGTTTTTTGTCCTTTGTCGAACCTATGACTATGCAGAAGATGATCAAAAGTTGAAACTCTTTCCCTCTACCCTCAAGGATGTAGCACTCCACTGGTTCATGGGGTTACCTGGAGCCAGTATCACAACTTGGGCTCAGATGCAATAAGCCTTTAACAACAAATACTATAATTGCTATAGGTCAAAGGAAACAAAGGGAGAAATCTTTCAGATGACCATGGGAAGTGATGAATCTTTAGAAGACTATGAAGAAAGGTTCCAACTCAGTTATAAAAGGGCCAGGTGCACACTTGACCCTGAATCTCTGAAGTTGGTTCTGCTTTGAGGAGTCCCTGAAGACCTTCTAGATACCCTCCATTTGCTAGCTGGGGGAAACATCTACCAACTACCTTATGATGACATAAAGATGGTGTTTAGAAACCATTCTAGGGTAGCCCGAAAAAGAGGTAGGGGAAGTCAACTTTCAGCCAGTGCCCCCTTATCCAAAAACGAGTTTGCAAATCAGATGGAAGACCTAAAAATTGAGGTGAGACAGACCATTGCCATGAAAATGGATACCTTCCAAATCCAACAGAAGCAAGAGGAGGCTGTGAGGGCTTTGGCCATATTTTGTCCCAGATGCACTAGGAAGCATCCTAGGAACGAGTGTCCATTGCATTCCGTAGAGGTGTGTTTCATTTGTGAGGTAGACCACCCTACAAATCAGTGCCCACCCTTACCCGAATTTAAATCTATGTACCAAGGGGCTGAAGGACCCACTGAACCACTCTACTTCATGAACCAAAGGAGGCCACATGGACCCAGACCTGACCAGCAAGGGATGCAAGGGATGTCCCAGACTTATTACAACCCCAACCAAACCACTCACATACCTTCTTGGGGTCCCCTGTTCATCCTTCTTGGTCTGCACCCCCTCCTTGGTCATATCCATCTCAATACCATACTCAACCTGCTGCTCATTCGTTTCATTCTCATGTTCAGCCACAACCTCAGTGGAATGCACCTCATCGGGGGTGGAGGCCCTAGTACAAATCTCCTCCTGCTATTTTGCCTCCACCACCTGCTCAACCGCAACCATTACCTCCTGCTCCTCCAAGACAACCCTAGATACCTGCTCAACCGAACCTAAACCCCAATAACAGATAGGCCCAATAGGTATATACGAGAGAGACAACATGCCCTACCTATGCTGTGGAGATTCAGGAGATCAACCTATGATCTGGGAAGGTCCTCCCAGATAGCCAACCTCCTCCTAAGGAGTATGAGGAAGAAAAATAAGAAAGTGAACCCAAAGCCATTCCACCCTTTCCTGAGAGACTAACTGGAACCACGCAATCAAACCTAGAAGAGACTGAATTTCTGGAAGAGCTTAAACAGTTATGTGTAAAAATACCACTTCTCTAGGCCATAAAAGATGTATCAATCTACAACAAATTGATCAAGGAGAAGTGTTTCAGCACCCAGGTAGGTGCAAGAAAGATGCCCCAACTATCAATGTCATAGGAAAACTATCTGACCTGATGTTGGGACAAGTAATTTGTCCAAAATATCTGGACTCTGGGAGTCCTGTAGTCGATGTCCACATCAATGGCACCATAATCCCCCACACATTGATTGATCTAGGGGCTTCCATTAACGTAATGATCAGGGACACCATGCTCAAACTCAACCTTCAAATTTCCCTAAGAAAGACCTCAATAGTACTACAGTTGGTAGACCGCTCCACGGTGACTCCCAAGGGGATTGTGGAAGATGTCATGGTGTCCATTGATTTTTGGGAGTACCCTATTGACTTCTTGGTCCTTCAGCCAAAGGAAAAACTCACTGGGTACCCCCTCATCTTGGGAAGGCCTTGTTAGCTATTGTAGATGCTTACATTAGCTGTCGAGCTAGGAGCATGACCATTAAGAATGGGCATATGTCCAAATAGCTAGTCCTATATCCTCCTACCCAACCTCTGCTAGAACATGACTTACCTCTCTGGTTGGAGGAGGGAGATGAAAATGAAGCCTACTTTGCACCATTGTGCACAGTGGAAGCCACCAAGGGAGGTCCTCAAACCGAGGATGATCTTATTGAGAATTTGATTCAAAATCCACCTCCCAGTGTGCTGCCATTAGAAGAGTTGGTAGAAGAAACCCAAGCCATTGCTTTAGTGGATCTCTGTGTGGCTGATCCGACCTCTCTCCAAGTTAATAATGTGGAATTTGGCCCTAAAAGAACCTTGAAGATCAACTCATCCCTATCGCCCTCTCAATAGAAAGAGATGTGTAGCTTATTGAATAGCCATTTGGATGCTTTTGCTTGGAGCTATCAGGAGATGAAAGGAGTCCACCCTTCAGTCTGTACCCATCACATTTAGATTAAAGAAGATTTTAAACTAGTTAGGCAGCCTCAAAGGAGGATGAATCCAGCCCTTAAGGACATTGTCAAAGAAGAACTGCAAAAGTTGCTGGATGCAGGATTCATCTACCCCATCTCTGACAGCGAGTGGGTTTCTCCTCTGGTGCTTATGCCCAAGAAAAACAGGAAGTGGAGAATATGTGTAGACTATCAAGAACTTAACAAAGCTACCAAGAAGGAACATTTCCCTTTTCCTTTCATAGATCAAGTGTTAGATGGCCTGGCAAGGAAGAAGTTCTTTTCCTTCCTAGATGGGTTTAGCGGGTATAATCAGGTCCAAATCAGCCCGAAAGACCAAGATAAGACCACTTTCACTTGTCCATGGGGTACCTTTGCTTACCGGGTCCTTCCCTTTGGGTTATGCAATGCTCCTGCCACTTTTTAGAGAGTGGTACTGAGTATATTCGCTGAGCTAGTTCATGATTCAGTGGAAATCTATATGGATGACTTTACCCCTTATGGTTCTAACTTCCAAGAAGCTCTGGCTAACCTAAGGAAAGTTTTAGCCAAATGTATTGAAATGAACCTGTCCCTCAATCCTAATAAATGTGAATTCCTAATGACTGAAGGGACCGTGCTAGGTCATACAATTTCTCAGCAAGGTTTACAGGTGGATCCCAACAAGATTTCTCTCATCCAAAGGGTCCTACCTCCTCAAAGAGTAAGAGATGTTCAGAGTTTTCTAGGCTTAGTAGGATATTATAGAAGATTAATTGAATATTTCAGTAAGCTAGCCTCTCCATTGTTTGGTCTTTTGGGAAAGGATGCTGAGTTCATATGGACGGACAACTATCAAGAGGCTCTAGATGATTTGAAAGGTAAGGTGATAACTACCCCAATATTGAGAGGTCCAAACTGGGCCCTACCTTTCCACATTCACACAGATGCCTTAAACAAAGCCATAGGAGCAGCCTTAGGACAAGTTGAAGAGAAGCTACCGTATGCCATATATTTTTTCCGTAAAAACCTATCCAAGGCAGAATTAAACTATACTGTAACTGAGAAAGAGCTCCTGGCTGTAGTCCATTCCCTAAACAAGTTCATACACTATATAATTGGCTATCAAACATTCGTGCATATTGATCATGCTAAAATTAGGTATTTGATGAACAAACTTTATGTAAATTCTCGTATCATTAGATGGTTACTTTTATTGTAGCAATTTGATTTGACCATTGTTGATAAGCCAAGTAAGGAAAATGTTGTTGCTGATTTTCTGTCTAGACTAGATTTGCCTGCAAGTGAAGAAGGGATGGTGGATGATCAAATGCCAGATGAAAACCTGTTTTCTATTTCAATACTCTCTCCATGGTTTGCTGATATAGAAAATTATTTAGTTTCAACTCATTTCCCACCATACCTGTCCTCCAAAGAGAAGAGAAGGATCGTGAGGAAAAGTGCCCCATTCACTTGGATTGGGGGCAATCTTTTTAAACTTGGCCCAGATCATATTTTGAGTCAGTGTGTCAGGGAGGAGGAAGTTTTTGACATCCTCCTAACCTGTCATGATGGGCCCTGTGGAGGCCACTTTACAGCAAAATGAACCACCTTCAAAATTCTACAGACATGGTACTATTGGCCCACTCTTCATCAAGATGTCAGAAGATACATCAGCCAATGTGACAGATGTCAAAGGATGAGGAAACCTACTCCAAAGGATGAGATGCCCTTGCAGCCTCGAGTGACCTTTGAGCCATTTGAGAAGTGGGGCATGGACTTTGTGGGTCCTATCAACCCTCCTTCAAAACAGAAGTCCTACATCATTGTGTGCATGGACTACCTGAAAAAGTGGGCAGAAACAAAGGCAATCAAAATAGCAACAGAAGAAAAAGTAGCTGAGTTCTTGAGGGAAAATATCTTCTACAAGTTTGGCTACCCAAGAGAATTAGTCACGGATCCAGGAAGTCAGTTCCCCTCTAACCTGATTGAAGACCTGCTCACTCATCACAAGATTAAGCACAGAACTTCCACCCCTTATCATCCACAAGCAAATGGATAGGTGGAAGTTACTAACAGGGATTTGGAAGGGATTTTGACTAAGGTAGTGAGCAGCAACAGGAAAGATTGGGCAGATCATTTGGTTGAGGCCACCTGGGCCTATAACACTACTCGGAAAACTACAACAGGATTCACACCCTATGAGCTGGTCTACGGGAAGAAGGGTTTGTTGTCCATAGAATTTGAATATATTATGTTGAGGTTGGTAGCTCAGCTACACCTAGATCTCAGCCATGCACAACAGGAAATATTACTTCAGCTGAATGGATTATATGAACAGATAATGTAGGCCCTTCTCCACTCAGAGGTAGTTCAACTTCAACAAAAGATATGGCATGACCAGCGCCTCCAAGAAAAGAAATTTCAGCCAAGAGATTGGGCGTTTTTATATGATTCAAGATACAAGGATTTCAAGGGAAATCTAAGGACAAGATGGATGGGACCATATACAGTGGAGAAATACAATGACAATCATTCAATCCATATCAGGACCATTGATGAAGAAGCCATCCCCATGCTCGTCAACGAGCATCGATTGAAAATCTACAGGAAGCCCCTTTCTAAGCAAGAGTTCATTGAAACTCTGGGTAAATCAGTGATAGTAGTGGAGCGGGTCCCTGTCTCCAATCCATCCACACCTTAAAAATAAAAATAAAAAAACAAAAAAAAAAATGAACCTAATTTATGTTGAATAAATTGTAGGTTGCAGGAAGGTGACTACAGGTTTTAGGAGGATCACACAAGACAAATACAGATGTCATAACCAGGCTGTAGGCTTCCCTCACAATCCATTCCTCCATGACCATTACCCTTCCCAAGATTTAGTCTCATTTGGTCTGAAATTTCACCTCCTACAGGAAACACCGCATCTTCTACAAGAGGATCCTGTAGAATCTATAGAAAAGCCAAGATCGATCTCAGAAGAGGACCCGAAGGTTGGGAATCTGTCTATGAGGCTTGTAAACCTCCCTGCTTCCATCCATCACCATATGTCACCATTTTTCCATCTTTGTACACCTCCATTGCACTCTTTTTATGTCCCTGCAAAATCACACACAGAAATCCTGTTTCCTTCACGCTGCAAGCAAAAATAAAATAAAATTTAATGACAAATCAAAGCAGCAGTTTTTCATTCACCATACCTAATACCCTCCATCTAGATTCCTTATCAACTGAGACCCTCGTCATCAGTTGTAGCCCTACTCGTTCTAGCTTGTATTCCAGGAGGAGACGCAGCTATAGGAAATCCTACAAGATTCCTGTAGCAGATGATCCCTCTGAAAGACATACTCCAGAGATAGGGACAGCAAAGTATGGCATATGAAACATGCATGGAGCTCTATTTGAACATGTGAACATCAAAAATAGCCTGAGGCCAAGCATGCAGAGTGCAAGCAGCAACAACAATGAAGAAATGGGCTCCAAAATCCGAAATATGCATAACACGGCCGCGACTGTGCAGGTAAGTGCCTAAACCTATTCCTCAATTACATGAATCATATTTCAAGGTTGTGTGACTATGGGAATGGTTTGGATTGAGTAGAATCAGTGGCCAGTTAACGAGCCACCCTCAGTCAGTTACACATCCTCGTGGAATCCAAACAAGCCCCGTTAAATTCAAAATCGTTGATCAGATACGTAGCCAGCACGTGTGGAATTTCCATTCAGGATGAACTATTCGGGATTGGTAGTGGTGGCGACAGATAACAGGAGAAAGGGAGGTGATGGCGGTCATACAGCATGCGAAAACATTATGGCTATGACGTAGGATCAACGGTCCGGTCCGGCCACCTCATCTCCTCACCATGAATCACTCTCGTAGTTAAAACACAACTCAGTTGAAACAATCACCACCTTTTGTTCATTCTGCACTCATGACGTTCTCGACTGGAGTATGCATCCACCACTTCCAGAGCAGCTAACCAGTCATCCTCCACCATTTTTTAGCCTGTTTTTTGAAAATATCCTGCCTATTGGGATCTACAAGAAGCATAATTTCATTCTACAGGAGCCGAGAGATTTCTACAGGAAAGGTAGAGAACAACTTTGCAGAAAGGAAACCCATGATTTTCATCGAAATTCAAGCTCAAAATGAGGTAGGATTGGGAAAACTTCTCTGTGCATGATTTGTTTGAGTAAAGTGGTGAATTGAACATGGTAGTAGATTGAAAAAGAGAGTGAAAGTCTTCCTGTGCATTGAAAAAAAGTGAAAGCCTGCCTGCATATTTCCCTGAGTCTACATAGTTTCTTTTTCTCTCTACATCTGAAATCTCCTCATCCTTTTCCAAATTCTCCTGTAAGGAAGATCCATGCAGTAGTAAAGACCAACCTTTGTGCGTGTGTGTGTGTGAAAAAAATGAATGTGTATATCTATCTACATGCTGAGAAAAGAACCTGTGTCCTTATCCTCTGTTCTGTAGAAAATTTCTTTCTTTTCAAAAACAGAAAGTCAAATTCACGGTGACAGTAGTTTAAAACAGGGGAATTATTGCCATTTGATGTTTTGAAGTAGCACACAGGAAATTCCTTCTTGGGCTCAGAAAAAACCGGATTCACCGATCCTCTGTTTCAGTGATTGACTGTTTTTTTTCCACCTGAGCATTTTCTTTTCTGGTTAAAGCACAAAAAAGCACTCAACACCATGCTAGGAGGATTCATAAGGAAAGAACCCTTAAACTCTAGCAAATTGCTTGAGCACCCTGAAGTGGTGGACCTTTTCACCGGGAAAACTGGATATCCTTCTTTGACAAATTTCAGGGTTATGATCAGGAGGTGACTGAAGAGTTTTTGATGTCCCTAAGACCACATTCGAAGACACATGCCACAGTTAGTTTTAGGGGTTTGACCCTAGAACTTACACCTGATTTTATCAGTAGAATTACCGGCCTACCATTGGGGCTCCCTTGGAGCAAAGAGGAGAAATAATTGGGACAAGTTACTAAGAAAGCACTTTTTCTGCATGAGGAGCATCCTGTAGAAGATAAAAACGGGGTTAGAGGGACAAGCTTGCCTACTCTCTGGAGTGAAGTCTGTTATCAAAAAATGAAGTATATCACATATGAAGGGAGGTTCAACATCATTTACAGATATCATTTCAGATTGTTACATGAATTGAGGTATGGGATAGACTTGCCTCCAGCTAGAAAACTGAGCATCCTATATTTACTCCTTCAGTCCTTAATTGAATGCGGTACAAAGCTAAATGCAGGGGTCCCAGATCAGTTGGCCCACCATGGGCTCATCAAATTGTTGGTGGAAGATGCTTTACACACCTATACTATCCCCATAGATTGGGAAATCTTCATAAATATGTCCAGGGATGATGACATTAGAACTTTGGCTAAGAACATCAGCCCATCCAGCAGTGATGAGGGGGAACAAACTAAAGCAATCGAGAAGAACAATGATGAGGGAGCATAAGACATTGAAGTAGAGGGAAAAATAGAGGAAGAATGGAAAGAAAAAGAGGAATTTGACAAGACTACTGAGCCCAGAACAAATAAGGAGACAAAAACAACAACAGAGAAGGGAAGAAGAACATAGATTGGAAAGAAAAAGGCCAAGGAAGCCCAACAGAAGGCTGCCAGCCAAAGTAGGCACCTAGCAAGAGAAGGAAAAGACACACCCTGAGATATCAGTAATACAGGTAGAAATAGTGGACATAGAGATTTCTACAGGAAGTGAAGGAAAAGAACAACAGAAAGAGAAATCCCCTGAGATGTTAGCAAGGGAAGTAGCAACTGTGCTTACTGCATTAAGCACAACTACAAAACAAAAAGGACAGAGAAAAAGGCAAACCTCCATGTACTTTAAAGCCAGAAAAAGCACCTGGATAAAGGTGGGAAAGTCCTAAACTTCATCAAAGGAACTTATCATAATCATAGATGCACCTACTGAATAGAAGGAGGAATCCCCCTCCAAGATATCTATCACTTATGAAAGAGGAAGTCCCAATACTTCCACCTGGAGCGAGAAAATCAGACTGATGGACACCAAAACAGTTCTACATGAAGATGAGGCTTTTCTACAGGAAATATTGTCCAAGTTAAAGGAGATTGAAAAATTGGCAGAGGAGGCAGCAAAACAATCACAAGAAGAAGACAAGACCGAGGAGATACCAAAACCAAGCCCTCAGCCTAGTTTGGGCTCCTATTACAACTTGTTAGAAAGTGAGAAGATCATCCCATAGAAGTTTGTTGTACCACTTTTCTTTGCATTGGGACAGGAACAGGTTAGGACTCACACTTAGATGAGAATTGCTAAATCCAAGGGAGTTGTAGATATAGGCCACCTGGAAGAATAGCTGAAAGAATTGAGAAGAGAGTTGGCCATGGTGAGACACACTGAAAGTAGTAAAAGATCCCAGCTGTTGGAGGAGAATGCACTGCTGAAAAAGTAGTTACAGCAGTAGCAAGCTCAAAAGGAAGACATGACACAAACTTCTGAAGAACAACAACTGTAGGAAGGTCCCTTGGTAGGACAGGAAATAGCACAGGAACAACAACCAAGCGAAGAGGCACAGCCTGATATGGAAATATTGATAAAGCAGCAGCACGAGAGGGAGTCTCAGGTAGTAGCTAAAATACTGATGCTGAAACAACAGTTGCAAGAAAGAGAAGCCCAGATGGCCAACTGGGGAATGGAAGCCTTGCAATATAGACAACCGGCCAAATCTTTTGCATTGTATCTTAAAGACCAAAGGCTTCAGTTTCAAATCAAAACATTGGCCCAAAGGGGAACCATCCCTTTCCAACATTATGGTCAATTTATGCATCTATATGACACTAGTCCAACTGAGGATAAGACCAAATTAAGAGAGTTTTATTTACATAATATGGCACTCTCGGATATGAACTTTTGGGACCCCAATACTGCATTGGGAGATGTATAACTCATGGCTATGGCTTCCTAGATGAGCCATGAGGAAAAAAGGGCAATGGAAATTCAACAAATCATGGCCAAAGAACTGAATGAGCCCCTGCTAATCAGGGCAGAACCAGAAGACCCCTCAGCCCCAGTATATGCTCACCAACACCTTGCCAACAACCCTCAAGCTCTCCCAGATTATGTCAAAAGGCAAGCACAAGCCATCGCCCACTTTGAGGACATGGAAATATTATTTAGTGATGATTTTCTTCATGATTGTATGAGGAGACGGAATACACTATCCTATAGCTTGAAGATTAGGGAGTATCACTCCCCAACTAGAATGAGGGAGGCTTTGGCAAGAGTGCCCCTTTATAAACAGTCAATGAAAAACCTGAAGGCCAACTAGATTGGCCTAAATTTCAATCCTTCATTACTCTTAGGACTACTGGAAGGGTTCAAGGAAGAAGAAGAACACAGGAAATGGGAGGAAGTAGAGAGAAAGGTAGGGTTTCATGACAGAGAAGAGGACATCACCTCAGAATCATGGGATGTCAGGGAAGTAGTTAAGGCCATCAAGGATGAAGAGCTGGATTAGTTGCTCAAAGGATGAGCAACCCATTCAGCAGGGGGGTGATAATGAGCCCCATAAATGGGTAACTTTATGGGCTCATTTTGCCTATTATTATCATTTAATCCACCATTCTTCATAGTTTTATGCATGCTTTTGAATATATTTATGTTAATTGAGTGAATGGGAATAGTCACTTGACCACAAAGTTTAATATGTGCTTGTTGCATATCTTTGGACATTTTTGGACCAAGATCAGGCATTTATGAGAAAATTGGTAGCCAAATATGAAGAAACAAGGCTGAGGATTTATAGGAGGGGTGTCTCTTGCACTAAATGACCCTTTCCTCAAGTTCTCCACCATCAGCTCGGAGTTCAACAGCCCATCAAAGATGATTTCAAGGGGCAGCCGAGCAGGTCTAGTGAAGTGGCTGATTAACTGCAATTTTGGGAAGCCAAGCTCCTAAAGTTAAGGAGGACTATTGGGAGTCCTGATTTGCATAAGTAGGAAGGCTTCAAGCCTTAGTATTTTAGCCAATGAACAGTTTATTTTTGCACTTTAGTGCAGCCTTGTATCAGCACATTTTTGAGTTCTTCTTGCAGATAGTTTTTGTGATGTAACTATTATTTTTTTATTAATGAAGATGAATCCCGCTTTGCACCAGCTTTGAGCTTTCTTATGAGGCTATAGATCTTGGGGTTGGGCCCAACCCAAGTGCTCAATACCTCCTTTGTGTACTTTTATGTGTTTTTCTTGCATTCATAGAATAATTTCTGTTATTTAGGTTAAAATCTTGCTTTGTTACTTAGGTTGTTTTTGATGATTAAGATAGTTGTTCATGCTTCAGGCTGATTTCATAGTTTGGTAACAGAAAAGATCCACAAAAAGGCTATCAAGTAGTCCTTGATCTCATTTCTCCCTCCTTGGGACCATGAACTAAGACCAATGCACACTTGCTACCACAAAAATAATCTTTTTGCCTTCCAATGCAATTCCTAGTATTACATTTCAAGTTGGGAAAGTTGATATCAATTGTGTTTTCATGTTTAGATCTGTTCTTGCTCAGTGTCCACATATTTCTTGCACGATTTCCTGTCTATAAATTTTTGTTCATCATGTTTCTGGTTTTCTAGGTCAAAATTAGATCAAAATAGATAAATTTCTGTTTTTTAGTCTTGCTTGGATCAGTTTTGAATAGAAGTGTATAGAGCACTTGTAAGACACTCCAACCTATCCTTCCTTCATCATGCAACCTATTCCGGTCTCTTCCTCAACATTTTCTTCACTCATTTTCCGCACTTTCCCAAACAGCCCTAATTTTTACATTTTTGTGCAAAATCGCTTCCTTCACCTTTGAACAACTCCAACCATCTTCTTCACTCTTGAGCTTCATCTGCCAGATTCTAGACCCCTTAATATCCTTATCCATCCTTCATTTCCAATTTCCCACCGTTTTTCCACCATCAACCCTCTAAAAACCACTTTTGGCCTGTGCCTGTAGAACTTCCTGTAGATCCCTTGCAGACTTCCTGTAGAAGTTCACGCGAGCAGTTTTTCGAGATCTGATCACTGTGGAATTCTCTAGAAGGGTGCTAGGGACCCCTTAGGCCCTCTTCTCACCTTCCCAACCTCCTGCAAATGCCCACTCCATTTCCTCTCGCCAATAAACCTCTGCACAATCAAGAAAAGTTAAAACACATGCATAATAATTTTGCATAAAATTAATCAAAAATACAAAAAGATGATTTTTCCATATTTTCCTTCAGAAGTAGCTTAACCACATGCATCTTACCTTTTCAAAAGTTAATGGCATCCATTTTAGCAGCTTTCATCTCCTTTCTTTCACAAGTAGGGTTAGTCAGTAAAACTAGGGTTTGCTAAGGTTTGCATTTCCTTTTAGCTTTCATCTTCTTTCTGCAAGTAGACTAGCCTATTTCGAGTTAGCTTTCATCCATCACAGCTAAAAGCTTCTTCCAATAACTCATAGAAGTTGGCTTAAGCTCCTAGTGAACTTGTGCCAGCTGATCAAGTGACAACCTGCAGTAAGAGCTAGTACTTATGCATATAACACCATCGCTTCCAAGTTTGTTACGAACTACCGGGTTGATAAAAGTAAGGTAGGGAGTCCTAGGAGTTGCAACATCATTTCTGCAATACTGGAGCTCACCAGCTATCTTAGAAACAAACAATTCAAAGTAACTTGTGTTTTCCCTTATGTATGATAGATGAGAGAGAAGCAGAGAGCACCAACCTTAATCTTTCGCTTGGTTCCTTGCTTGTTTCCTCTCTCCTTTGATAGATCTTGCCACTCTTTTCTCACTTGTCCCACTTCAAAGAATAGATATATAGGTGAAGTAGCAAAATACCATCAAAGGATAGAGATCTACAATACCATAAATAATGCAGAATCAGAAGTACATTAACCATACAATTGCATTCACAAATACAAGATTTACAAGTACACAAGTATATGGAGGAAAACTCAAATAACTTTATTGATAGTAGAAGTAGAATAGAGGATTACAACCTAGCATGAAAGCCCTCTTCACCTCATGAAGAGCAAGATCACCCAACAATACAATGTCTCAAAGAGAAACCAACATCGCTTCCTTACAAATTACAAAATTCCAGCCTCTAGATCTCTAGGATGAGGGATCCATTTATAGATATTTGCAGAGGGGTGAGTCAGTTTCTAGGTTTTTTATTATTTTCATTTCACTGATAGTTCTTAGTTCCACTTGGAGATTTCATGATCTCTTACTCATCCCTGGGAGAATTTAGAGAGGCAAGTGTCATATGAGAATTTTCTAGAAGATTCTTTGGGTTTCCACTTAGCAAACTGTCTCTGCCATTTGTCTACTCTCACTCATCGTACCCTACAGAAGGAATTTTCACTATGCATCGCACCCCCCGTGTGTAACAAGTGAGATGCATCTCACCCTCAGCATGGAGTAGTCTGTATGGTCCAGTTTTCGCCAGTTCTGAGTGGTTTTTCAGGTGGAACTTCTGGGAAATGATGTAATCAGTTGACCATGATCCTTTAGGCTATGAAACGACACTTTTAGGGGTTTAAGAGCCCTTGGTCTATCGACATATGTGATTGGGGTTGCAGTTCCCAAATATGTCTATAATAGTTACCCCCTAAAGCATGAGGTCATAAATCTTCTGATGTCGGGTGAAATGCTTTATCATGAGGATCCGAGGTTTTTCGAACTAAAAGGTGACCTGTATAAAATACAATACAATACATTATCTTCATATTACTTTCATGATCTAGTTGAGGTGGGCATTCCCATGCTCAGCTTTATAAATTCATTTTCATGTACATAGGATAGACAACCGTCTGTGTGGTAGACTGATGATTCTTGTAGAGCCATCATCCCTTAGTTTGGATGACCATCTGTGCAGCTATGGAGTACATTTGATGTCTTTATTTTCCTGAATATATCATAGCCCTAATGGATGAAACTAGATCTAGGGTCTTCAAACTCGTTCAATCTCTGCCCGATGTATAAGTCGATCCATGTGAAAAGATGTCCTGAAGTCGAACATGGAAAAAATCGCCTGATTACCAGCCAATGATGTAAGTTGTTAACAGGCATGAGAGGAATCACCGATAATGATAATGACCCTCAAGGTACTATAGTACAATTCACGTGGTGTGAATATAGGATTTGATGTCGAACACCACGCAAAATCTTTCGATTGAAGGCCATTGATGTAAACCTATCACCGGAAGTGAGAAACTTGCCATTGAGGCAAGCTTCAAAGTACTAAAAGGGTTGTTCCTAAGTCAAATTCTTAGATAACGAGTTGATGTCGATAAGAAGTGACCCATCATAGGAGGGCCTTAATGAATCCCACATCTACGACATGAAACGAAGCAAATGATTTTCTAGAGGTGAAAACGATCTGATGATACAAGGTTCAGGAATGGCGGTCATGAAAAATGGAGAGTGAAGGCATTGTAGTGGATGAGGCGTTATCTGGGTTGGTGAATTCTTTGAGTGACTTCTCTTGAACATATCGATGACACTGAGATGGATCGGTATCGTTAACCCCATGGATGGTACGAAGGACCAATGGTGATGGTGAACGGAATAACCCAACCCGACTGAATCATGGTGATGGAGTGAAAGTGTCATGTTCAAGAGCGGCCTGCTACCAATGAAGTTATTCAAGTTTTCTTTCCTTTTTCCCCAGTCATTGTCAACCAGTACCTCTTTATTTTTGTCAAGCTTGAGGAGGATAGCATATTCTTGTTCTATAATTTTCTCTTCGGGCAAACCTATCGCTATGTTTTAGCGAGCCTAGCAACAATGAAACTCGCTCTTGTCTGGGTGGACAAGTTTGTCACTATTGTTTTCACGAGTTTAATGACAAAGATAACTCAGTCCTTTTCATGTTTAGAGAGTCTGGAAAGAGACGAAAAGGAAACTCCAGTAGTCATTTTTCATGGCATAATCCCTTAAGTCCGAAAATGTATAAAATAATACGAAAGGGATGACTTTTCGATAGTTTTAGCAAGCCGAAAAAGACAAGCACTCGATCTTTTTGTGTAATGGTCCCTCAGGTCCAAAAACATTAAAATATAGAAGAGTGATGGCGCTTCCCTTTACTTTAATGAGCTAGAAAGGCCAGTAGCTTGGCAATCTTTTCATATTTTATGAGTCTAAAAAGAGGTTAAAAGAGACTCGTTTTTTAGGAACGAGTGGTATTTTTGGGTAGCAACTAGTTCCAAGTAAGTTTGGAACTTCTCTCAAACACAGCAATGTAACAGGGGTGGCTAACAGAATCACTCATCGCAACTATTCCTCAAAAGGGTAAACAATCAAGTGGAGGCATATGATAGGCTAAAAGAGTGGAGGTGACAATAAGAACATGACCAAGGCTCAAAAGGCTAATACTAATGCGATCACAAAGGTTATTTACCGAGGGTGGATTCATTTTTTAATGAGCATGAATCTTTAGAAACTATGCTCAGTGGTGGGTTTATTTTTTAACGAGCTTGAACCCTGCGGTAACACTACTCGTGGTGGGTTTATTTTTTAATGAGCTTCAACCCCACGGTCACATTGCTCGTGGCAGGTTTATCTTTTAATGAGCTTCAACCCTGTGGTAACATTGCTCGTACCAGCCGTCTTTTAAATATATCTCTTATTTAGTAGCTTCATTTTTTAGTGAGCTTGCCCCATGCAAAACTTTTCTCATCGCCTTTTGTATGCAGGCTGGAAACGACCAACTACAGAACTAACTACACTAAGAGTTAAGGAACTATTGAGGTTAGGTAGGATAGTTTTAAAGAAAAAACGTCTCCTTTGCTTTGTCAGGGCCACCAACAAAGGTGAATGGTGGATCGGACCAATCACCTAACTTAAGCAATTGAACTAAAACTTAGGCTAAAATACTATGAGGTTAGAGTTATGTTGGTCGCTTTTCACTTGCGTAAAAAAGGTTTGCATGCCCCCAAGTGTTGAAAAAGCTAGAATTTCCAGTTCCCTTATGGAAGTTCCTTGCTTGTTTCCTCTCTACTTTGATAGAGCTTTCCACTCTTTTCTCACTTTTCCCGCTTCAAAGAACACCTGTAGAGGCAAAGCAGTAAAATACCATCAAAGCATAGAGATCTACAATACCATAAACAATGTAGAATCAAAAGTACATTACCCATACAATTGCATTCACAAATACAAGATTTACAAGTATATGGAGGAAAACTCAAATAACTTTATTGATAGTAGAAGTAGAAGAGAGGATTACAACCCAGCTATCTGATCCAACATCATCCTCCCAGCATGAAAGCCCTCTTAACCTCATGAAAAGCAAGATCACCCAACAATACAATGTCTCAAAGAAAAACCAACATCACTTCCTTACAGATTACAAAATTCTAGCCTTTGGATCTCTGGGATGAGGGATCCATTTGTAGATATTTGTAAAGGGGTGAGTCAGCTTCTATGTTTTTTATTAGTTTCATTTCACTGACAGTTCTTGGTTCCACTTGGAGATTTCATGATCTCTTACTCATCCCTGGGAAAATTCAGAGAGGCAAGTGTCATATGAGAAGTTTCTAGAAGATTCTCTAGGTTTCCACTTAGCAAACTGTCTTTTCCATTTGTCTACTCTCACTCATCGCACCTTATAGAAGGAATTTTCAGTATGCATCGCACACCTCATGTGTAATAGGTGAGATGCATCGCACCCTCAGCATGGAGCAATCTATATGGTCCAGTTTTAGCCAGTTCTTAGTGGTTTTTCAGGTGGAACTTCTGGGAAATGTTGTAATCAGTTGACCATGATCCTTTAGGGTGTGAAACAACACTTTTAGGGTTTTAAGAGCCCTTGGTTCATCGACATATGTGATTGGGGTTACAGTGCCCAAATATGTCTATAACACTAGGAAGCCTAACCTACCTAAATTTATATAGAAATATTTTAAATGGTAGCATTCCATCTTTAAGAAACCTTACAAATTTAGAAAGGTTAGATTTAGGAAACAACAAATTAGAAGGAAACATACCTGATGATTTTGAAGAGTTACAATGACTCGGTCTCTTGGACATTAGTAGAAACTTACTCTCAGGAAAGATTTATAATTCCCTTGCATCCTTTAAACAACTAAGAGATATCCTCCTTCATAACAACTGATTATCATGAAGCATTCCTTCCAACTTAGGGAGTTGTACAAATTTGGAATTACTTGATTTGTCTCACAATATACTGGAAGCATACCTCGAGAAATTGTTGAACTTCATAATCTACAATTCTATTTGAATTTGTCATGGAATTTATTAGAAGGCTCCTTGACCTTAGAGATTGGTAAAATTACAATGGTTCAAACTATAGATGTTACTACCAATCACTTGACTGGAGCCATCCCATATACACTTGGAAGTTACGTTGAACTGTTTTCATTGAACTTATCTGAAAATTCTTTCCAAGGCTCTATTCCAGATTCACTTGAAAAATTACAAAGCCTTATGAGCCTAGATCTCTCTTCCAACTCCTTATCAGCTATAATACCACCTACTTTGAACAAGTTGAAAATGCTTCAGTATTTTAATTTGTCTTTTAACAAACTCACTGGGGGGATTCCAAGAGGAAGACCTTTTGCAAATCTACCAATTTCCATTTCCCTAAATGCAAATCCCAACCTTTGTGAACCACAAGTATTCCAGTTATCTTCTTGTCCAACACCAAGAGGCCATCCTACAATGGTGAAAAGAGTATTATTTCCATTGAATGGAGTTGCTGCTTTTATACCATGTTGTTTTCTTTTGATATTCCTATGGCAAAGGAATATGCATATACAAAATATTTATGTCTCAAGGGCTATTTTCCAAACGTTTGGGCATCGAAGGATCTCATATCAAGAGCTTCCTCGAGCTATGGATGGATTTTCTTAGGAAAATTTGCTGGGAATAAGTAGCATTGGGTTAGTTTATAAAGGAGCTTTGACAGATGGCACTCTTGTCGCTGTGAAGTTTCTTAGTTTGCAAAGTGATGAAGGTGAGAAATTTTTTAAAGGAGAATACAATGTCTTGCAAAAAATTTAACATCGAAATCTAGTGAAAATCATAACTTCATGTTCAAATCTCCACTTCAAAGGCTTAGTGTTTGAGTTTATGCCTAATGGTAGCTTAGAGAAGAAATTGTATCCTAATGTACACAACAACAATGTAGAGGTTGTGTGTGAATTGGGATTGAGAGCATGACTAGACATTGCCATAAATGTAGTCCATGCCATAAAATATCTTCATCATGATTCTTTTGTACAAGTGTTGCATTGTGATATAAAACCTAGAAATGTGCTTTTGGATGAAGATATGGTAGGCCATGTAAGATATTTTTGTATTGCAAAATTAATTGGTGAAAGCTCCACTAGTTCATTATCTTCTGCACTTGCTTTGAGAGGATCCATGGGCTACATTGCCCCATGTATGACATTTTAAGATATTACTTTCTCTTGTCTTTTTCTCCTTAAAAATATTGTATTATTTTCTTTTACAAAATTTGTTGCCTTCATTGTAGAGTATGGATTAGGAGAGGCAGTGTCCTCTCAAGGAGATGTTACAATTGTGGCATTATGTTATTAGAGGTTCTTACTAGAAAACAACCAACAAGTGGCATGTTTATTGGAGACCTAAACTTGCACGGTTGGGTGAACTTGGCATTCCCTAATAGGGTAAAGGAGGTAATTGACACCGACCTTTTTATTAAAGTGGGTGGTGACAACTTTGAAGAAAACAAAGTGTACACATGCCTAGTTTCTTTGTTGCATGTTGGTTTGCTTTGTTCAAAGCATTCACCAAATGAAAGACGAACTATGAAATTTGTAGTGACAACTTTGTAGAGAATCAAAGAATATTTGGTAGAAAATTCAATTACTTCTAGAGGATTGAGACAAAGAATATCCAGTTTGCTTAGCAATTTAAATACAACTAGCAATGATGCACCCATAATAAATGACCAAAGTTCTTCTACCTATTAGTATGTGAAGTTAATAACAACAAAAGCTTTTGAACCTTTTCATTATTTTTTCAATAACAATTTTTTTTTGTACTTTAAATTTCCATAAGCATGTATTATCTATTTGTAATTCAAATTTCCAAATAAATTTCCATAAATGTGTATTATCTATTTGTAATTATTATCCTTGGAAATGAAGTTTTTTTACAATATAATATTAAATAAATTATAAATATGAATTTGATTTGATATATTATCCTTATTGATGTTACTATCCTTTTTCTTGAATTAAATTATAGTCTTTTCAATTTTATATATAAAATAATTTGAATCTTAATTTCTAATTTAACAAATTAATTCTATAAACCATGTTTTGAGAGTAATTATTTCATTTATATTTATACCAAAGATTAAGTGTCATTACTTTTAAGATTCTCTTAATTGTTTTTAATATATTAAGATTTATTTTTTTAAATGTAAAGACTAATTGAACTTTTAATTATTAAGGATGAAGAAAATAAATATGTAAAGCCAAACTATCTATCTTTGAACAATGTTAAATCTGATGCCTATGCTAATATCATTAACGATGTCTTTCCTTCTTCCATTTTTTTTCATTAAGTGATTCATGACAAAGAAATCAATAGTGATTTCGGAACTCCAAATTCAAACTACTTTTCATAAATTGTCATAAATAAATAATATATAAATGAAAGCACATGAAGCCAATAGTTAGTGGACCAACCACACATGTGGTGCATAGGAGAGCATTGGATAGAATTTATCAAAACACAACTACTGAAGAATTAGAACTGCGCAAATAATGGAGAGTTAGCTATTTAAAATAGAAAGAGAAATCAATAGTGAATATGGAATAATTTTATTTGGTAGGTAATCATGATGGTGAATTTGACTGGGATTACTGCAAATCGATTCCAAACACCAAAATTCTAGAGGCCAGAGTTGGTGATGGGACTTGCTTTCATATTGCTTGTATCCTCCTACACTATGGGCGTATGGATGATGTCTCCAAATATTTGAACATGGGTGGGACTACTATAAATCAATTCCAAACACCAAAACTCCAGAGGCCGGAGTTGGTGATGGGACGAAACGCAGTGTTTTCTATAAATAAATTATAATATGCGAATTCAATAGGTATCACAAATATCCCAATTGACTTATTATTCCCTACTTTTATGTTTATTTTCAACTATTACATACTTTGGAAAAATATGACCCGGATTATCTACAATATCTTTTTCATCATGTGGACATTTCGAACCCCAAAGGGGATCCATCATCAGGACAGAAATTGATAGATTGAGAGAAGAATTTACAGATCATAATAAATAAATAAATACCTACTGTTAAATTAATGTAGAAGCCGAAAAAACCAAAAAAATTTATAGAGACTAAAATTTATATATAATATTATAATTCAAATATCTTTGTTCCTTCATATTTTTAAATTAACTTCTAATAAGAAATACTAAATAATAAAACTGATTAATTCTAATCAATATTATAAGTTATTATTTAATTGCTTTTTAATTATAACCTAATATGGATTACCAAATATGATTTAATTTATTTTAAATTTAATTTAATTTTAATTTTAATTTACATTTTTGTAACCTAATTAAATGTAAATTAGTTTATTTTGATTTTAATTTTTAAAAAATAAATAAATCTAATTAACTCTTTATTTTATTCTTATTTACTAAAATAAATGAATAAATTTAATTCATTAAATATCTACTAAATAG
>APFE031142530.1:48362-70721 GCA_000404065.3 Pinus taeda | reverse complement strand
ATAAATTGGTCGGCTTCTACTTTAATTTAACAGTAGGTATTTATTTATTTATTATAATCGGCAAATTCTTCTCTCAATCCATCACTTTTTGTCCTGGTGATGGATCCCCTTTGGGGTTCGAAACGTCGACATGATGAAAAAGATATTGTGGATAATCTGGGTCATATTTTTCCAAAAAATGACCACATAAGTTTAAAATTTAACATTGCATACTTATCATTTTATAAAAGAAGTCTTTGAAATCAATATTATTAGTCCCTAGTATTTTCTTTAAATAGATTTTAATATGCAAATTCAATTGTCATCAGAAATATCCCACTTGACATATTATTCCTCACTTTTATGTTTGTTTTCAACTATTACATACTTCTTTTCATTTTATAAAAGAAGTCTTTGAAATCAATATTATTAGTCCCAAGTATTGTATTTTTTTTGGTAAAATGTAATTGAGATTTTTATTGATATTCAAAAAATAAAAATACAATTGATGTTTTAAGAAGTGATTTTTTTACCTTGTCAACCAAACTAAAAATTTATAGTATCACAAGCCCATCAGTGATTGATTTGTTTGTGAATAGATAACAAAACTTGAGTGAACATTTAGCCATGAGGATTGTCCATACATTAAAAAATGGCATAGTTATTGATAGTATGAAATTTCAACAACACAGTGGATTAAGTAAAAAAAATGACAAACATACTAGGGTGATGAACAAAGAAAATGAAAATTACCAAAAGAACAAGATAGGAGCATCGGATATTAGAAAAGCAAAGGAGGAATCATTCATCTAGAATGATTATAGGTTGTTTTGGAGAAGAATTGTCACTGACCATATGGACTGGGGTAGTGTTGATGATCCTTTCTCCATTCTAAGGTGCTACAGAATCAGTATTTGAGTTTGTAGTTATGTAGAATTTTATCTTATTCAAATGAACAACAATACCATCCATATCATGTATGATGTTCCGCATAATCCTTTTCAGTTCCTCCTAACCAATGAAGAGTTAATAATTGTCAACCTGCTTATCTCTAAGCAACATGTGAAGTAGAGGATCCATTTGTCTGTGTGTAAATAGGTAATGTAGACAATACAGTCATCGCTTCCTCCATTTTCCTGGGTTTGGTACCAATTTGGTCTTTCCACACAAACTTCAAAATATGAGTGATACAATTTTTCACCAAATTCTCATGCTTCCAAGGATCAAATTTCCCTTCGAACCTCCAGAGGAACTACATCAAAAACAATTGCTACAGACTCCCACCTGAAGATACATCTTTGTCTGGATGTAGACGTCGTAGAAGAGCCTCCCCGTCAATTTATTAGTCGTTGTCATGGAGCCATAGGAAATAGGATCCTACAAAAAAACTAAACAAAAGACTTTCAGGACTACCCACAAGGGAATTTAGATTACAGAAGTGATAGGGCCCCAACACTAGTCCCATAATTACCATATACCAGGAAACTAGTGTTTGTGAGTATGTTGGTAGTGACCTAATATACGAGGACGCTAGTGGCTATGAGTACTGGGGTTCTGACCCAATATATATACCATCCAAGAATTTGCAACATTGAATGCTTAGACCTACCAGGACTCCCCAACATTGACTCTCTTTGAAAATGACTAAGACACCATTAGAACCATATCAAAAATGAGCCATTATACCAGACTCCCACAACCAAGACCAGGCAACTGAAATATATGCCTAGCGGTTTAAGAAATTTTAAATCAACAGAAGGAAGGACCACAACCAATTCAAAAGAAGGCCTAAACGACGTGGTGTGCAGAAAACATTTGCTGTTGTAAATCCCTTTCCCCTCAACCCTTGAGTGAAAATGAAAGAAAATTAAGGATCACCCAAGACGACCACCTCCTGTGAAAGTTTTCAACAACGGATCTTCGAGTAGCTTGGGACAAAATGAAGGAATAATGAAGGTACAACATGTAGAAATTCATTGTAGATGCAAACTGCTAATTGTAATTTACTAAAACAATATACTTGAGTCTACTCTACCAATTGCAGAAACAATTAAAGGATCACAAAATGATGAAGTATAAAAGTGAAAGAATTTAATCAACACAATACACAATGATTTCCTAGGGAAAGCCACAAATAAAAACCCCTCCTATCTATATATTTCATTAGTGAAAAAACATGAGAAGATTACACTAATTTTCTCAAGCCTGAGCAACCTCTACACTACCTCTATCTGTCTCACTACTTCCTAGACAAGCCTTGGCCAATACTTAACCCATTTTATGCTTACCCAACTCCCTATTTCCTTACATTGTTTCCTTGTGAATTATCCCCCTATTAATTAGGTAAATCCCCATCCAATACTACGCAATCCATCATAGGCCTTTTTCTGACTACATGCACCACCTGTACAATTTGGATGATCATACAACTGATAGTACGTTGCCCTTGAACTCCAATATTAACTAGTTAACTCATAGATCTTGCATGCATGAGTTATTTATGGCTGATTTATCAGTTAACTAGTTGAAAACTGAGGATTCACCCCACTACTAGACCTCCTACTAGTTCCTCCAACAATTGGAACTCGTTTAATTGACTTTAAATCAGTTAAACATAATTAATTAATTACAACTCAAAATAAACTCAACCAGGGATCCTATAAAATAGGAACCACTCTACACGACTCAAGTTAGACCCTCAACTCGAATTAACTAAACCAACTAAGTCAAACTAATTTAGTTAACTCGTATAAGTTGTCATGTGATGTGGAATTACAATTTTCTCCTAATTTAATTCAAGGGAAAATAAAATCAAGATTTTTCTTGTTGCCATTTTCAACACTCCCTCTCAACAAGAAATGGATTATCAGATACCACAATCCTTCCTCCATGAAACTCGAACTTGCCTCTTGATAGTGCCTTCGTCAAGATATCTTCATCTTGTTCCTCTGTAGGAATGTACTCTAGCAACATGATCTGCCTCTACATACAAACTCGAAGATGGTGGTACCAGATATCATTATGCTTAGACTAGTCATGAAAAACTAGATTCTAAGAGAGTTTGATACAACTCTAGCTGGCATGGTAAATCAATGTAGGATTCTTCTGCTGACCAAAGAACCCAACAATGATCTTCCTCATCCATATAGCCTCACAATTTGCTTGACTAGCAACCATGTACTCTACTTCTGTTGAACTAAGTTCAATTGATCTCTTCCTCCTGTTGTACCACGGCGCTGTTGTTGGCCCGATGCTAAAGATTCCCCCTGATGTGCTCTTCTTGTCTAATGGAATACCCACCCAATTTGTATCAGTGAAGCCTTACGACTTCACTCCCTCTGTCTGCCTATACCAAATACCAAGTAGAGTGGTGCCTCTGAGGTATCTACACACATGCTTCGCTGCCTTCCAATAGAGCTTAGTTGGCTTAACCATTTCTTGACTAATCTGATTAACTACATAACACATGTTCGATCGTGTGTTCACCAAATACATGAGTGAACCCACAAGCTACCTATAGATGGTAGCTTCCACTATTCACCTGAAGTAGCATCTTCCTTCCTCCAATTCCCTACTAGAGGAGTCTCCATGGGTTTTTCGCTCTCCATGTGAAACTTCTTCAATATCCCATTGGCATACTTTCCCTGAGAGACAAAAATTTCACGATCTCCTTGCCAAATTTCTAAACCAAGCAAATAATGCATGAGCCCCATGTATTTCATCTTGAATTCTCTTGCCAAATCCTCTTTGCATGATTTTATCAGCTTCTCATCACCTGTTAGAATTAAATCATTGACATATAATACTATAATCAATAATTTTCCTTCAACCACAATATGATAAAGCTTTTGTTGGTCCCGATATCCCCCAAGGGAAGTTTTTGGGGCTTGAAGCCCATATTTTGGTCAAAAATTGTAACTCTGATGTAAAGACTCCACATTTTGTGGGCGTGGAGTGTGTAGCTTCTAAAAGAGTCATAAGGTTGTCCACCCTCAATTTTGTAATGTAATGTCGATTGTAGAGATCTACCTATGGTCCGTGGACCATGGGATTGGATAAATAGAGAGAGGCTCTAAGTAGTTAAATACATCATCTAATCATCTAATCATGGAATAGAAGCATAGCGAAAGATCTAAAGTGTAATTCTAGTTTTGGGTCGTAGAGTAGGAAAAGGCTCTGCAGCTGAGTGGATAGAGGCCTAGTAGTCTGCAACTGAGTGCACGGACTCCTGCAGCTAGGTGCGTAGGGCAATTCGAGTCTGTAACAGTTGGAAGCATTAATAAAGAGACGTTTTATATCATTTTTGTGTATTTATTTCCTGTTTTATGCATTGAATGTATTGGGTATGAATTCCACTTCTACTATTTATATGATGCGTGAATATATATGATTGTGTTGATTAAGTGAATACAATATAGAACAGTTGTTTACGCAAAGTTAACTAACATATGTAAGAAGATGAGTAAGATTCGCGGTGTAATTTGGGGAAATAGTGTTGGTCGATGCCATAGCAGTGCAAAAGCATCTCATTCCCTGGTTAGGGTTGCACGAAAGACAATTATAGCTGACCGCGAAGGTATTGAAGGTTAGAACAGCATGTGAAGGTAGGCACGGTTGGACTAAATCGACACCATATACATCTCAAAGGTGTGGAAATTTGGTTCCAGCATCCCCCCATACTACTTCGAGTGAGACTTCAGTCCATCTCTATGGGCTAATGCCAAAAGTGCCAATAGTGTAGGGATTTGTTTGGCTAAATAACTCCAAACCTAGGTCAGACACCCTGAAGCCAACAAATGGTTCCGTTGCCGAGACCGGAATCTTCATAGATATATCTGATGTCATACCATTGGAATCCAACTAAAAAGGAAATCGAAGGCTAGTTGGACAGAAGAATTCACAAGTTCACAGCACAAGAGAACAGGGACCCGTGATTGTCAAAAGAAGAGTGGTTAGATTGCTACATGTACATGGAAATCCACAAAATATTCCTTGCGTCCTTCCCTACTGAGCTATATGAGTGGATCGCGAAGCTAGCAGATAGCCAAGGAAGGTGGAAACTTGACAGTCCTATTGTGTGGACCCTAGAGTTAGTGCACAAGTTGGAAGTGTCAGATGATAAGATAGCGTGTGCCATTGATCAATGGCTCCATCGGATTATAAGAGGATTCCTTACTAAGTTCGCGGTCGACACCTCAATCAACTATAGCGAGGTAGAGCGACGCTTTCTCAAAGGACCGTGATGTAAGTATGTGAGGTCTTTGAATACTTGGATTAAAATTTTATTGTGTGAGAAGAGGGTTATGCAATTACCTTGATGTTCGGGGCTATGTGAAGTGGAAGAAACTTATAGGAACAAAGGAAGTAAGGGACCAGAAAACAAGCCATTGATTTCACCTCCGTGAGGGGACGAGGAAGAGCTCGTAAAGGTCTCTCCACGAAGGGCGATCCATTTGATAAGGCAAAGAATTCTACAAATACCACCTCCACCCACACCTCTGCCAACTTCACTACCAGCACCTCCATCTTCACCCATACCACCTCCACCACTACTATGATTCAATATGGCAAGCACAGTGAAGTTGCCTGTGTTCAAGGGATTGGGAAACAAGGATCCGAACCAATTCTAGTTCATTGTAAGAGCCATATGGGAAGTGAAAGGAGTTATAGATGACAATATAAGGAAAGATACAATTGTTAGCACCCTACAGGATCATGCGCCGACTTAGTATATTAAGCACTCCAATGATAATCCAAATGCGAGAATCGCAGATATCCAAATTGCACTAAATAATAATTTAGCAGGCTGAAGTCTGAAGCATTGTTGATTATTAGGTTCAAACAGATCACGATGCTACCAGAGAGACTCCTTGGGAGTTGGATCAAAGGCTGAAATGTACAATTCATGAAGCTAATATGAATCTAACGGATGGGCAACATCGCAAGTGGTTTATAGCTTCACTAACTCCACATTTAAGGAGTAAACTATCACAACAGAAGTTAACAACTCAGGAAGAGGCCTTAGAGATTTCGATGAGGCCGCATGAGACCCTAACGCAAGATCCAAAATTGGGAGTTCAACAGATCCACACGTAGCTGAAGAATTTATGCCTTGAGATGCAGAGTCTAAAACAGGACAGGACAGCTCGACCAGAAGTGTGCAAAGAGGTGTGGTGCGTAAAATGAAAGGGTTAAGGTCATGACAAGGACCACTGTCCGGTTTTCACAAATTACCTTGTAGGAGGAGGATCAATGCCTTTACAACTGGAATCTCAAGCAAGACCTAGCGTGGCATCTAATTTGTGGTGCGCGATTTGTCAAATAGCTAGAAAACATGCCATAAACAACTACCACTTGTTACAAAAGTATATGCAAAATTCGCAACAGTTGTTCTACAACTTTTGTAGGTCAATGGGACATGAGAAGCATACTTGTAGAAGCTATGAGTTGATGATGGATAGAACTCCCACCTACAGATTTCAGGCCGAAACGTGGCCCCTAGACCAGAATGCAGGAATGGCGTGAAAAGGATTTCAGCGACGTGGACGAGGCCGAGGCAGAGCAAGACCTGGAAGAGGTCGCAAACAGTTGATATATCACAATTGCAAAGGGCTAGGACATTATACCTGCGATTGCGCAAACCCTACGCACCCATCGTGTTTGTATTGCACCTTGTTTGATCATGAGACAAAATATTGTCCTACGTTGATAGCTAGGATATATAACAAAGGAGCGCTACCATCTCCCCCAACTCAGAATCTGCAGATGATGAGGTCTGAGCCGCGTGAGGAAGATATGAATGTGAACATTGTGCTTTGAAGTGGAATCGTGCCAGGAGATGACAAAGGAAAACAACCAAAAGATAGTACTTTGGTTGGCAAAGCTCCGACGAAAGAACCAGAGTTTGATTTGGAGCGCACTCGGGAAACCTTCATGGAAGCTAAGAAGACCTTCGCTGATGCCTCCACTTTAGGAAGAAAATATAGACCGGAGCCGAAGATGGACCCATATATGCTCACAACGTTATTGAAAACATGCATGAAGTTATTGCATGATAGTAAGGTTGTTAAAGGGTTACAGGAACTCATGAACAGATGCAGTGGGACCACGCCAGGAGAGCCACACATAGTCTAAAAGATTGGAAAGCATAAGAAAAGGATGGGAAGAGAAATGAGGTTAACCACGCAGATCGAAGAATATGAGATGGATAAAGTTATCTTGGATTTAGGATCAGATGCAAATGTTCTGCCGAATTAGACATGGGAGCAAATGGGGAGACCTACACTGCAGTGGTCTCCTATTCAATTGTGAATGGAAAACCAAGAGAAAATAATACCCATGGGGTGATTGCAGGGAACAACCGTGGATATTGAGGGAGCAAGCACGCTAGCAAACTTTGAAGTGATAGATATTGTTGATGACAACAATCCCTACCTTGCGCTCTTAGGAATTGATTGGGCCATTGACATGAACAAGGTGATTAATCTCAAGAAGCACAAGATGATTTTTGAGAAGAAGTCACTAAGCGTAATTATACCCCTGGACCCTACTGAAGGATCGTACTATACAGATCCAATGTATGACTATGAAAGTGATGATAATTTGGACTACATCTACAAGATAACAATGCAAGAGCAAGATTGGGTAAATCCCATTGCGGATGGGCGGATTTCATAGGAGCGCTAGAGCTCTTATACTTCGGATTCTAAAGGAGAAATAGAGTGATGGAAGAACCGGTTACACGAAGTAACTATGCTTAATTGTAATATGATGACAAGGTCACTACATTGTGTATCGATAGAAGTACGAGATATTCCTACTTATGATGGTTTAAGTGAAGTAGATACCTTCTTGGATAAATTTGAAAGAGAGGTTCCAGAAAAACAACGCTTCCAGGACTTGGAATGGGCACTGTGCGCTACACCCACGAGATGGTGGGGTAAGCATAAAGGAAGCTTTGACGACTGGTGTGAATGTAGGAAAATGATGCATACATGATTTGGGCAGCCTAGGGTGAGATTGATAGATAAGTACAATGGATGGGATGATCCATGCGTGCATCTATCCAGGTGGGCACAGGCATATGAAGAAAAGCCAAAACTTGAATGAGTGCACCTGTTCTGTCATACCCTTGATGTTATACCAATGAATTGGTATATAGAAACAGAGCTTCACCATGGGACCAGTGAATGGGATGTCCTATGCGAGGGATTCATGCTGACCTTCAGCTTTGAGGATGTATTTGACTATATTGAAGAAGCACTATAAGAAATAAAATCCGCAATCTTTAGGATTCTGCATGATCCTATAGAACTGGCGCAGCTAGAATGGGCTGCTCAGTTAAGTTGCACATTGGAGAGTTATAATGTATGGATTGAAGAATGGGATGAAGATCCACGGAAAATTAACATTCCAAATACAGAAGGACAATGCGAGGTTCAGGGACCATAAATTGAGAACCATGACATAACCGCACCAGTGAAGACTAAGCAGGTGAATATTGGTACGGAGGCAAAACATAAATTTGCAAAGATTGGGGACTACTGCGATGATGTGACAGTAGATAAGGTCACTGAATTACTCTGTGAATATCAGGACTTATTCCCAGCCAAATTTATGGACCAAAAATCAATAATCGGGGATCTAGGGGTAATGAAGATCACATTAAAGACCGACACGAAGCTAGTTAAATAGAGTTCGTACCGCTGAAATCTGAAATACAAGGAGAAGGTCCGCGTAGAAATAGACAAAATGCTCGTGGCAAGCATCATTGAGTCTATGGAAGAATCTGATTGGATAAGCCCGATGGTAGTGCAAGAGAAGAAGCAGAAGGACAAAATAATAATATGCTTGGATCTCAGGAAATTGAATGATGCATGTGTGCATGATCCATTCCCAACTCCATTCATGGATAAAGTGTTGGACAATGTAGATGGTTAGGAAGCATATTCGTTTACAGATGGGTTCTTAGGGTACCATCAGATCAAAATCATGCCTGAGGATAGGAGTAAGACAACCTTCGCGACTGAGTGGGGCTTCTTGCAATATACTGTCATGTCATTTGGACTAAAGAACACACGAGCCATTGTTTCGCGTGTAGTTGTTGCGGCATTCAAACAATATATCCATAAGTTCTTGGAGGTCTATTTTGATGACTGGACTGTATTTGGGCTAGTTAAGTGCCATGTAGCGAGCTTATGCTTGATGCTGGATACCTTCCAAGGATACCAAATCATGCTCAACCTCAAGAAGTGTTTATTTCTTGTTCCTTTTGGGAACCTATTGGGGCACGTGGTTTGCAGACAAGGGCTGATGGTAGATCCCGCGAAGATCACGATAATTCTGAATTTGGAAGTACTGCGTAGTGCGAAATAGTTGCGCACTACTCTGGGACATACGGGGTACTACAGAAAGTTTATCAAAGGTTATGCCCAAATCACTGCACCGATGGAAAAACTATTGAAGAAGGATGTCACGTTCTACTGGGACAATGACTGTAAGAAAATCCTGGACATATTGAAGGAGAAGATGGTTACTGCACTGATTCTTGTCTTCCCAAACTAGAAGAAAGAGTTTCTTGTTCATGGTTACGCGTCATGTAGAACGCTGGGGGCAATACTAACACAGGATGGCGGAGAAGGCTTGGATCACCCTATCACATTCATGAGTCACATATTATCTAAAGCAGAAAAGAACTACTCCACCACTGAACATGAGGGACTGACTATGGTGTATGCCCTCTAGAAATATCCACACTACTTGCTAGGAGGCCACTTCAAGATGTATACAGATCATTCCGCACTGAAGTAATTGGTCAATAAGCCTGTGTTGGGGTGGTGCATATTCAGGTGGCTTTTATTATTCCAAGAATACGAGTTTGAATTTGTTGTGAAGCCTAGACTATTGAACGCGGGACCGGATCACTTGTCGCACATTGAGACAGCGGAGGAACCTACTAGTTTGGAGGAAGGACTACTCGACACACAGCGTTTTGCTGTGTGCATAGTGGATGGAAATTTTGAAGATATAATTCACTTTTTAACAATTGGAACTGTGACGGATGGACACTCTTTCTAGTACAAGAAGGAACTAGTGGTGCGCACAGAAGATTTCTCTGTCATTACAGGGCATCTATACAAGATGAGGAATGATGAGATACTACAAAGGTATGTACCTGAGTTTGAATGAAGCGACATCCTCATTAACACTCATGGGGGCACTGTAGGAGGACATTATGCAGGGAGTGCAACCACGCAGAAGATTCTCTATGCAGGGTTGTGGTGGCCAACCCTTCTTTAGGATTCAAAGGCACATTGCAAGGCATGTGATGTATGCCAAAGAATAGGTAAGCCATCATGGAGGGATGAGATGCCTTCGAATCCACAAATGACATTGCAACCCTTCAAAAAGTGGCCAATCGACTTTGTAGGACCTATCAAACCTCAAGGAAATACAGGCACGAGATATATTATCACTACGAAAGAGTACTTTACTCATTGGGTAGAAGCACAGTCGGTAAACAATTGCACAGCTGTGATGGCCGCGAAGTTTCTATTTGAACATGTATTAACGTGATTCAAATGTCCAAAGACAATTCATAAGGCAAGCATAAAAGCTGGCTACTATAGTGAGGTCTATTTAGATCTTTGTTTATGATATTATGATAGATCAATTCTGTCTGTTCGGGAAAGGTTGTTCCTTCCCCTCACTCAGTTTGGCAAAGCCTATTTCTTTCCTATAAACATATCTCTCCTCGACCTCCTCGGCCCTTGATGAGTGATTGCGGTACACATTTCCTGAACGAGATGATCAGCGCACTAACGGAAGAGTTTCAAGGGTATCATCATAAAAGCACACCGTATCACCCATAGGCTAACGAGATAGTAGAAGCGTTTAACAAAGTATTGGAGACCACACTCACCAAGGTATGCAATGCACAGTGAAGTGATTGGGACCTGCACCTACCTGCAGTATTATGGGCTTATAGCACGACGTGCAAGAAACTGATGGGGCAGACACCTTTTAGGCTTGTTTATGGAGTGGAAGTTGTATTTCCTATGGAATACATTGTGACTAATCTATGCATAGCAGTGCTCATAGGTATGATGGACCGCAGAGCCCTGGAGGAGAGGCTCACGCGATTGGAGGAGCTTAAAGAAGAATGGTTTTTGGCTAGATTCCACAAGTAGGTACAAAAGCAGCACAAAAAGGCCTGGCATGATCGACATATTAAGTTGCGCACTTTTAAGGTGAATGATTTAGTGTTGTTATATGATATTAAGTTTGATAAATTCCCAGGGAAGTTCATAATGCATTAGCTAGGACTGTATGTTATTAAGAATATCATGGATGATGGTGCAGTGTAGTTGGTAAAGTTAAATGGAGAACTCTTCCTAGGAAAAGTAAATGGTAGTCATTTGAAGCCATACACAGGTGGCCTGACCATCTGACTAGCTGACAAAAGCACAGTCTTAGTTCTCTAAGCAACTAAAAGGAGGTGTGGGACTATAAACTACTCTTCCCAGGAGCTGTGCGATGTCAGGACTACACGCAATAGCGAAGTGTCTGAGGGTTTGCGATAGCGCGAGGGTAGCTACACTGCCATGAAATTCGGCTGGAAAGTGACCGTTACAGTCACTATTCATGATGTGATGCTTAGTTTGAGACCAAATGGAGTGGGCGACAGGTATTTAAGGCGAACTTTATGTGCTATATTCTTGAAAATCTGCTGCCAATCGAGCATTAATGGACCGAATATGGGGGGAACAGTCGAATTCAAATTCAAAAGGCGCTATAAATTACAAAGGGCCATCCAGCAAACAACACTTGGAAATTTGAGAAGTGAGTTGTTGCACGCCCAGACATTCATGAACATAGACTTGTTCGATCTTTTGAAGGTGAATTCATTGCTTGAGAAATTACCCAAGCCATTGAGATAATTGTGGAATAGCACTGTGGCAGCATCTGAGGAAGCCATGGATACCAGCGTAATGACCACTGAGGAAGCCACGCAGGCCATGACGGAAGTGGAAGCCCCAGAAAATGTCGAGATAGTCGCAAAAATCCCTAAATCACCATGCATGTCCAGACCCAAGAAAGGAAAACACACTATGGTACTAATGCGCATATCCCCTAGGAATCCGTTGAGGACTAAAATCACCATGGAAGATAAGGGGAAGGCTATCAATTTGGAGGCCAATGAGGAGGAAGAATTTGAAGAAATCCTGGTAGAGTAGGAGGACGATGTAGAAATGGAGGTTGAAACCCAGGGTGTGGACCCTCTTACCAGGCTACCTACATATGTTCCTCCGCCAAAGGGGAAAGAAAATTTAACCAAAGATCTAGATGACAGCAAGAGTTCTCTGTAGACTCTCCTGCTCCCTGACGACATCATTTTTGAAGGAGTGCACTTGGGATGAGTGCCTGTACTAAAATTTGAAGACATGATGGGTAGACGGAAGCAGTCAACATGAATTTGGTGCAACTTCTAAGGGGTTACAACAAGAAGCATCTGAAGACCTGGGATGAAAATCTGGTATGTATACAAAATTCTTATAACATAATAGTCCACACTTCTACAGGAAAGTCCCCATTTGAAACTTGTTTTGGATTTTGCGCATTCATATTTGGATATTGCATATGGGCAGGAAGGAGGAGTGAATGAAAACCTTATAGGAGATGCTTTGAGGGCTGAAAATTTTACAGAGAAGATAAGATAAATCCATCTACAGGTACATGAAACACTATAGAAGTCGTAGGTGAAGTATAAGGTCAGGCATGATCAGCACAAAACAAGGAAATCATTCAAGGTGGGAGAGAGATTATGGCTACAATTGAACAAGGAGAGGCCGCAAGGGCCTTGTAAGAAAATCAAGGCTCTAAGGTATGGTCCCTTTGAGATACTAGAAAAGGTGGGTGATAATGCCTATTGACTCAGTTTACCACCATATGAAACTCTATGAGCCTTCCATGCTAGATCATGAAGAGGAATAAGTCCTACCTTCTATGGAGGATTTGGCACCAAACGCTTAGGAAAAGTTCACAAAAGATAAAGTTTTTCAAAAGAGGTATAGAACTACAAGACAAGGGAAACAAGACCTTTGGTGGATTGGGTTGAAGGGACAATTTCCAGGCAAAGTTAAATGGTACGCCAGAGAGAAGGCGGAGGAAAAATTTGCTGACCTCATTCAATACAATATTTTGGGGACCCAACGTCTCCCAAAATAGGGAGGTGTGATATGAAATGGATCATTATGTTGTTTTTCATCCATCTCAATGCATTTGGAGTGGGAAAAGTTGAGGAATCATCTTTCGAGGCCATTTTTACCGATGGGACCTAGTTTGGTGAAATTAGGTCTGAAATCTTCTAGTACATTTTGAGGCATCAAATAACGTTTTCTTTGGGGTATTTTTTTATGCCAAACGCATTTTCATGCTATTCTACACACACACATATTTCCAACGGCACAAGAATTGAGTCAATCAGAGTCCGTATGAAAATTTATGCCACTCAGAAGTTGACCTTCCTGTTTTCACAACTATAGTTCAGGAGGATGCTGTGTCAGCCCCCATTATTCATGTAAAAGGGCCTAGCCATGTGTTTTTGATGTAAAAGACTCTAGAAGAGTCTATTTTTTAACTCTAGTCAAGAGTTGATGTAGTCAAACTTAACCACTAGTAAGCTATCAGGCTGTTATAACCGGGCCACTAAGAGGAAGAGGCATTCCATTCTTTTCAGAGCATTTTGTTCCATAGTTCAGCAAAGATGGCTAGGAGAGATAGGAGGTAGATCACACAAAGAGGATCTATGCACTATAGCATCCCATGGGCCACATATATTTCTTCTTTGTATCTGCAGCCATATTTCCGGACAGAGAAAGAGAGCGAAGCAACCTCACCTTGCAGCTGGATTTTTTCCCGAAAGGGTTTCCAAAAGATCATATCTTGTGTATTATATGTGTGTGAGCTTATTTTCTTGTTCTCTACTTTTCTGCTTGATTTACTTTTACCTACATGCACTAATTACAGATAATTTTACAGATCTAGAAATTAGATAACACTGTAATAGTGTAGAAACTCAAATTTGTAATATAATGTTATTAGATTTGTTGTGATAAACTGTCTAGTGGAATATTCATGACAGATTATGGATCATGGTGGAATTAGTAAAGATAAAGGGTGTGCTATCAACAATGTCTGACATCATAATTAATGGCATCCCAAAAGAAAATTCACCCCCACCATATAATGTCGAGGTTTTGGATTCTATGCCATGAATAAAAATAGGAACATGAGGTACGAAGACTGAGTTTGATGCCCTCGATTTGGCCAAGACTTTTCTTATAGATGGATTTGTCATGATATGAGGATTAAATCCTCCACCAAGGATAGTCTATGTGGGGTGTGAGTGCCCCTTGATCCCAAATAATTCGCAATATTGTCAATCTTGAAAATTTTAATAAAAGGATTTGGTATGTGGCTTACATTCTCAAAAGTCCAAGAGTGCAAAAGAAGAGGACAAGAAGGTTTAGTGAGGGGTGGATTAATTTTTTCTAGACTTGAATCGATAATATGCTCAACCTTGATGGGATCAACATTGTTTTGCAAGGGAGAGGATGGAGCCCTCCCATCAATTTACACGTGACTATTCAAATCCCTTAAGAATCTATTATTTAAAAAAATCATTGGTTAGTTCTTCCCTCACATAATTCTCCACATTTTCAAGAGTTTTATCCACTAGCACTCACAAACTAGTGTTGTTTAGTTTATACCTATAAGGAGGAAGCTTCACACTTTCATGAGAAATACCTCAAGACCTTCTAGAAAAATGAATTAGTTGATGAATAACTTCACTGAAGATTTTACAAAATTTTACAAAATTTCACTTCAAAATAAAATTTACATCAAGAAGGTTAGCGTGGATAATTTGGAAAAATTCTTCATGATTTTTGGCACATTCCTCAATACCAGGCAGAAAAAAGGAATAGGTGGACTCACACCACTATTTTACATGTAGATGTTACCTACATGAAGCTTTAAGAGCTCCACCATTCGTACAAGAGACGAAGTTACAGTGGGTCATGTCATCTCAGGTGTGGGTCATCTACAATTAATTACACCTCACCTCCTCCCATCTGCCCAAACTTTCTCTACTATAAATACTCATCATAATCCACATACTTACATATATCACTTCATTTCTCCTCCTCTGCAATTTCTGCTACCCTCTTCCGCATTTCAACCACCATGTCATTTCTCTATTTTTCTTTGCCTCTTCATACTCTCTTCTTTTTCCTACTCATTCTCCCCTTCTCCTTCTCTACGCACTCACTTTATGACAATGGAAAATCATTGTTGGCATTTAAGAACCATATTACTACTAATCCCCATGCTTCGATGGTCAACTGGAGCCCCGCAGTCCCCTTCTATCACTGGACTACCATCACCTGCAGCCACCGTCACTTGCACAAAGTGATCTCCCTCAGCCTCACTTTCAAGGATCTACAGGGTCCCATCTCTCCTTCCCTCACCAATTTTACATTTCTTCATACGCTTGATCTCAGTGGAAATCTTCTCCATGGCTATATCCCACCTCAACTAGGATCCCTCTTTCGTTTAAAGACCCTTTGGATGAACAACAATCAATTGGAAGGGAACATCCCAAATGAACTCAGCAATTGTAAAAATTTGGTTAATTTGGCACTCTCCTACAATAATCATACTGCAAGTATTCGCCAGAGTTGGATTCCCTCACACATCTGCAACAGCTTTTCCTAGGGTCGAACATCTTGACAGGTATAATTCGTCTTCCTTTGGAAATATGTCAGTATTGATTATTTTAGAAATTGAAAAAACATCTTACTCACTAATGTCATTGTGAATTTTCAGGGAACATTCCTGATTCTTTGTCAAATATTTCCATTTTGACTATTTTGAAAATCTATGAAAATAAACTCACTTGGAATATTCCACAAGAATTGGGCATGCTCACTAGCCTCCAAACTCTTTATCTTGATGAGAATGAATTATTAGGGATCATTCATATTTCTTTGTCAAATCCCTCTATTATTTTGACTCATTTAACTATTTTCATCAACAATCTCATTGGTAGAATTCCACAAGAATTGGACCTGCTCACTAGTCTCCAAACTCTTTATCTTGATGATAATGAATTATTAGGAATCATTCCTGCTTCTTTTTCAAATCTCTCTACTTTGACTAACTTGTAAATTTCAACAAACAATCTCACTGGTAGCATTCCACAAGATTTGGGTCTGGTCACTAGTCTCCAAATGCTTTACCTCAATGAGAATGAATTATTAGGGATCATTCCTGCTTCTTTGTCAACTATCTCTAGTTTGATTGATTTCGCTATTTCCACCAAAACTCTCATTGGTAACATTCCACAAGAATTGGGACTACTTACTAGTCTCCAAACCCTTTACCTCCATCATAATGAATTAACAGGGACCATTCCTTCTTCTTTGTCAAATATCTCCCCTTTGACTCTCTTGTACATTTCCACAAACAATTTCACTGGTAGCATTCTAAAAGAATTGGGCTATCTCATTAGTCTTCAAAAGCTTTTTCTCTCTCACAATGAATTATCATGGACCATTCCCACTTCTTTGTCAAATCTCTTTAACTTGAGTTACCTATATTTATGGGGAAATAAAATTAGTGGAACAATACCAAATTCCATTGGAAATTGTTCAAAACTCAACAAACTCAATCTAAGATACAACCAGTTAAGTGGGAGTGTGCCAGTACAATTGGGTAAGTTATCCATCCTTGAAAAATTATACTTGAAATGTAATCAACTTGACAGTGGTGGTGTTACAACCATGCATTTTCTTATAGCCCTTACCAATTGTTCACACCTAAAAGTGCTAGACTTGAAAGACAATTAACTAGTTGGTGTCTTGCCGAGTGCCATAGGAAAATTTTCTACCAATTTGTCTATCATGAAATAGGCAAACAACACGATAGAAGGAAACATCCCTCCACACATAGGCAACCTTAGCAGCCTAACTTATCTAAATTTATCTAGAAATATTTTAAATGACATCATTCCATCTTTAAGAAATCTTACAAATTTAGAAAGATTATATTTATGAAACAACAAATTAGAAGGAAAAATACCTAATGATTTTGAACAGTTACAACAAATCAGTCTCTTGGACATCAGTAGAAACTTATGCTCTGGAAAGATTCCTAATTCCCTTGCACCCCTGAAACAACTAAGATATCTCCTCCTTCATAACAACCAATTATCAGGAAGCATACCTTCCAACATAGGGAGCTGTACAAATTTGGAACTGCTTGATTTTTATCATAATATACTCACTAGAAGCATACCTCGAGAAATTTCTAAACTTCATAATCTACAATTCTATTTGAATTTGTCATGTAATTTATTAGAAGGCTCCTTCCCCTTTGAGATTGGTAAAATTACAATGGCTCAAGCTATAGATGTTTCTGCCAAACACTTGACTGGAGCCATCCCATCTACAATTGGAAGTTGTGTTGAACTGTTTTCGTTGAATTTATCTCGAAATTCTTTCCAAGGCTCTATTCCAAATTCACTTGAAAAATTACAAAGCCTTATGAACCTAGATCTCTCTTCCAACTCCTTATCAGGTATAATACCACTAACTTTGAATAAGTTGAAAAAGATCTAGTATTTGAATTTGTATTTTAACAAACTCAATGGGGAAATTCCAAGAGGAGGACCTTTTGCAAATTTATCAATTTCCATTTCCCTAGATGGAAATCCCAAACTTTGTGGACCACAAGTATTCGAGTTATCTGCTTGTCCAACACTAAGAGGTCATCCTACAATTGTGAAAAGAGTATTATTTCTAGTGAGTGGAGTTACTACTTTTATACCATGTTGTTTTCTTTTGATATTCGTATGGTGAAGGAATATGCATATACAAGATATTTATGTCTCAAGAGCTATTTTCCAAAAGTTCGGGCATCGAAGGATCTCATACCAAGAGCTTCGTAGAGCTACTGATGGATTTGTTGAGGCCAATTTATTGGGAAAAAGTACTTTTGGGTTAGTTTATAAAGGAGTTTTGACCGATGGCACTCTTGTCGTCGTGAAGGTTCTTAGCTTGCAAAGTGATCAAGGTGAGAAATTTTTTGAAGGAGAATGCAATGTATTGCGAAAAATTCAACATCAAAATATAGTGAAAATCATAGCTTCATGTTCAAACCTCCATTTCAAAGGCTTAGTTCTTTAGTTTATGTCTAATGGAAGCTTAGAGAAGCATTTGTATCCTAATATACACAAAAACAATGTAGAGATTGTGCATGAATTGGGATTGAGAACACGACTAGAAATTGCCATAAATGTGGCCAACGCCATAAAATATCTTCATCATGATTTTTTTGTACAAGTGGTGCATTGTGATATAAAACCCAGCAATGTTCTTTTGGATGATGACATGGTAGCCCATGTAATAGATTTTGGTATTGCAAAATTAATTGGTGAAAGCTCCACCAGTTCACTATCTTCGACACTTGCTCTGAGAGGATCCGTGGGCTACATTGCCCCAAGTATATTTTTTTTAAGATATTGATTTCTCTTGTATTTTTCTCATTAACAATGTTGTATGGTTTGGTTTAACAAAATTTAAGGAAGGTTTTCTTCATTCTAGAGTATGGATTAGGGGAAGCAGTGTCCTCTCAAGGAGATGTTTACATCTATGACATTTTTCTATTGGAAGTTCTTACTAGAAAACAACCAACAAGTGACATGTTCATTGGAGACCTAAACATGTATGGTTAGGTGAACATAGCATTTCCAAATAGGGTAAAGGAGGTAATTAACAATAGTCTTTACAGTGAAGTGGATGGTGACGAAATTGAAGAAAACAATGTTTACAAATGCCTAGTTTCTTTGTTGCATGATGGTTTGCTTTGCTCAAAACATTCACCGAATGAAATACCAATAATGAAAGTTGTGGTAAATTCTTTGGAGAGCATAAAATATGATTTGATGGAAAATTCAATTACTTCTAGAGGATTGAGGAAAAGTATATCCAATTTTCTTTTTCCCTCTTTCATTTAAAGACCCTCTCACTGGACAATAATCAATTGGAAGGAAACATCCCTAATGAACTCAGTAATTGCACAAATTTGGTTAACTTGATAGTCTCCTACAACAACCTTACAAGAAGTATTCTGCAGGAGTTGGGTTCCCTCACACATCTGCAACAACTTTCCTTGGGATCGAACATCTTGACACGTATAATTACTCTTCCTTTGGAAACATGTCAGTATTGCTTATTTTAGAAATTGCAGAAACAAATACCTTACTCACAAATTTTATTGTGATTTTTCAGGGAACATTTCCAATTCTTTGTCAAATATTTCCATTTTGACTATTTTGGAAATCTATGAAAACAAACTCACTAGGAGTATTCCACAAGAATTGGGTCTGCTCACTAGTTTCCAAACTCTTTATCTTTATGAGAATGAATTATCAGGGATCATTCCTCCTTCTTTATCAAATCTCTCTACTCTGACTGACTTGGAAATTTCCACAAACAATCTCATTAGTAGCCCACAAGAATTGGGCCTGCTCACTAGTCTCCAAAATATTTATCTTTATGAGAATGAATTATCAGGGACCATTCCAGCTTCTTTGTCAAATGTCTCTAGTTTGACTTATTTAGATATTTCCACAAACAATTTCATTGGTAGAATTCCCACTTCTTTCTCAAATCTCTTTAAATTTAGTCACCTATATTTATGGGCAAATCAACTTAGTGGAACAATACCAAATTCCATTGGAAATTGTTCAAAACTAAGGGAACTCGTGCTAGGTTACAACAAGTTAAGTGGGAGCGTGCCAGTACAGTTGGGTAAACTATCGCTCCTTGAAATATTATTCTTGAATGTCAATCAACTTGGTAGTGGTAGTTCTACAACCATGTCATTTCTTAGAGCCCTCACCAACTGTTCACACCTAAAACAATTAAACCTCAAAAACAATAAACTAGTCGGTGTCTTGCCTCTTCACATAGGAAAACTTTCTAGCATCTGTCCATAACATGATAGAAGGAAGCATCCCTCCACATATAGGCAACATAAGCAACCTCACCTACCTAAATTTATCTAGAAATATTTTAAATGGTAGCATTCCATCTTTAAGAAACCTTACAAATTTAGAAACATTGGATTTAGGAAACAAAAAATTAGAAGGAAACATACCTAATAATTTTGAAGAGTTACAACGACTCGATCTCTTGGACATCAGTAGAATCCTACTCTCAAGAAAGATTCCTAACTCCCTTGCATCCTTTAAACAACTAAGAGATCTCCTCCTTCATAACAACCGATTATCAGGAAGCATTCCTTCCAACTTAGGGAGTTGTACAAATTTGGAATTACATGATTTGTCTCACAATATACTCACTGGAAGCATACCTTGAGAAATTGTTGAACTTCATAATCTACAATTCTATTTGAATTTGTCATGGAATTTATTAGAAGGCTCCTTGACCTTATAGATTGGTAAAATTACAATGGTTCAAACTATAGATGTTTCTGTCAATCACGTGACTGGAGCCATCCCATCTACACTTGGAAGTTGTGTTGAACTGTTTTCATTGAACTTATCTCAAAATTCTTTCCAAGGCTCTATTCCAGATTCACTTGAAAATTTACAAAGCCTTATGAGCCTAGATCTCTCTTCCAACTCCTTATCAGGTACAATACCACCTACTTTGAATAAGTTGAAAATGCTTCAGTATTTGAATTTGTCTTTTAACAAACTCACTGGGGAGATTCCAAGAGGAGGACCTTTTGCAAATCTATCAATTTCCATTTTCCTAAATGGAAATCCCAACCTTTGTGGACCACAATTACTCTAGTTATCTTCTTGTCCAACACCAAGAGGCCGTCCTACAATGGTGAAAAGAGTACTATTTCCAGTGAGTGGAGTTGCTACTTTTATACTATGTTTTTTTTCTTTTGATATTCCTATGGCGAAGGAATATGCATATACAAAATATATATGTCTCAAGGGCTATTTTCCAAACGTTTGGGCATCGAAGGATCTCATATCAAGAGCTTCATAGAGCTACGGATGGATTTGCTGAGGCCAATTTGTTGGGAACAAGTAGATTTGGGTTAGTTTATAAAGGAGCTTTGACAAATGGCACTCTTGACGCTGTGAAGTTTCTTAGTTTGCAAAGTGCTGAAGGTGAGAAATTTTTTAAAGGATAATGCAATGTCTTGTGAAAAATTCAACATCGAAAGCTAGTGAAAATCATAACTTCATGTTCAAACATCCACTTCAAAGGCTTAGTGTTTGAATTTATGCCTAATGGTAGCTTAGAGAAGCAATTTTATCCTAATGTACACAACAACAATGTAGAGGTTGTGTGTGAATTGGGATTGAGAGCATGACTAGACATTGCCATAAATGTAGCCCATGCCATAAAATATCTTCATCATGATTCTTTTGTACAAGTGGTGCATTGTGATATAAAACCTAGAAATGTGCTTTTGGATAAAGATATGGTAGCCCATGTAACATATTTTGGTATTGCAAAGTTAATTGGTGAAAGCTCCACTAGTTCATTATCTTCTACACTTGCTTTGAGAGAATCCGTGGGCTACATTGCCCCATGTATGACATTTTAAGATATTACTTTCTCTTGTCTTTTTCTCATTAAAAATATTGTATTATTTTCTTTAACAAAATTTGTTGCCTTCATTGTAGAGTGTGTATTAGGAGAGGCAGTATCCTCTCAAGGAGATGTTTATAGTTGTGGCATTATGTTATTGGAGGTTCTTACTAGAAAAAAACCAACAAGTGGCATGTTTATTGGAGACCTGAACTTGAAAAGTTGGGTGAACTTGGCATTTCCTGATAGGGTAAAGGAGGTAATTGACAACGACCTTTTTATTGAAGTGGGTGGTGATAACTTTGAGGAAAACAAAGTGTACAAATGCCTAGTTTCTTTGTTGCGTGTTGGTTTGCTTTGTTCAAAGCATTCACCAAATGAAAGACCAACTATGAAATTTGTAGTGACAACTTCGTAGAGCATCAAAGAATATTTGGTAGAAAATTCAATTACTTCTAGAGGATTGAGACAAAGCATATCCAATTTGCTTAGCAATTTAAATACAACTAGCAATGATGCACCTACATTAAATGACCAAAGTTCTTCTACCTATTAGCTTGTGAAGGTAATAACAACAAAAGCTTTTGAGCCAAGTCATTATTCTTTCAATAACAATTTTTTTGTACTTTAAATTTCCAGAAGCGTGTATTTTCTATTTGTAATTCAAATTTCCAAATAAATTTCCATAAATGTTTATTATCTATTTGTAACTATTGTCCTTGGAAATGATTTTTTT
>APFE031142530.1:3422-20599 GCA_000404065.3 Pinus taeda | reverse complement strand
AGTTTATTATTCATATATATAACATTGGGCAGAGAGGAAGGCAAGAGATTCAAAAATAGAAAGATCCACTTGACTAGAAAGATGTATCTTTTAATTTACTAGAAAAAAAATGGGTCATTGTAGCAAAACATTTTTAATTTCACAAAATAGTCCTAGATATTTTCATGCAAATTAATTTCTTCCCTGTGGTTCATATTGATTACAACGTTTTATTGAATCAAGAATGTTTCCATGAACTATTTTTCTTTATTAAATTCATATATATTACACAAAATATATGAAGATATACATTTGTAGCATTAGTTTTTTTTTATTATCAAATAAGAGTCGGACCTTCTATTCATCTATAAAAATACATAATGTACACAATACAAAGGAGCAGCACCAGCTCTGTGACAAATCCACAGTCAGCTGGACTGTCCAAAACTCGAACCTATCTCCAAAAGCTGTGAAAAGCCCACACAAAACATTCAATAAACAATCCGCCCTCAAGGCATCAATCTGGACAACCAAAGACCTAGATACTTGCTGTCCCAATTGTCGCAGATCAAAAGACCTACCATGAACCACAACCTCCGAGCCCACAAAATTGCACCATGTGACCATTGGAAGGTCCACATAACTGGACGAAAGCCCAACCAAGACCTTCGATTATCGGAATAGCCCGAAGACCAGGTGAAACAACCATCAAAGGTTCAATGGTTAGAAACTGTTTTCGAGCTTACACTTGGCCTGAACTTTAACATGATAAACGGACCCGAAATGACGTATAGGCCACCTTTTCAACCTATTTCAGGTCCGAAAGCAGAAATAACTGTCATGCATCTATTCCGCCCAAAATCCAAGGGATGATGGGGATCAAAAGCGGTCTCGTCAACTAGCACATTTAATAACATCCCCCATGGAACCGAAGAATAGACAAACCTCCACCCTAAAGTTTTTTGGGTCTGGGTTGAGAAATAAAAAGCATGCAACTAATCACCCAAAATCCATAGGATCATGGCAATCTTAGTAGCTAGCACACTGTTTACCTAAGCATGCAGACCCGGAAGGAAACCTATGCCACCTCTCTAAACATTTTCGGGTCCGAATGGAGAAGTAATGAACTTGCAAAATACCACCTGAAATCCATAGGATGAAGGCGATCTCAATTACTTGCCCACTATTTGTCATTACAAATGGACCCGCAGAATTCACCTACGAGCCATTTCCCACCTGAAATCCATAGGAAGATGGATTTTAGACAAATTTTAGTCATGTATCTGCATCCTTCCTGCCTTCTTGCCCGCTATTTACCACATGCTACTAACCTATGATTGTTCCATTTTCATCAATTTCCACTAGTCTTCTCATGCTTTGGAAGTACTCACTGTCTTTGGTAGCGTGTCTGTGACAATCTTTGCGCAATTTCCCTGGGGGAGTAAGCATCCATTCATATGTTCTATTACTTTTTGAATAGAGTACACCTTCATTTGCTAACCTATTCGCTAAACTATTGGCTATTCTATGCACATGAGCAAAATTGAGGGTTCGCAGGTGAGATTGTATGCGATGATAGACCTACAATAACCGCCAGTGTTTCGACACTCTTTCTGGTGTTGTGCCATTACATATTTTCTTGACCAAATTAATTATCAATTTAGAGTTAGCTTCAATGATGGTGTTCTACAAGTTTGATTCCATCAATATTTCTAAGCATTGCTCTAGGCCATGAGTTCTGCCATATTGTTACTAGCCTTCCCCAAATGACTATGAAATATGACTTTTATGTAACCCTGCTCATCTCTTAGGACTCCGCCATAACCAGCCACCCCGAGGTTTCCTTTAGAGGCACCATCTATATTGAATTTAAAAAATCCATAAGGGGGAGGTTGCCAGAAATCCTTACCTACTATTATATGACTTACCATCTTGCTTATTCCCTATGGGAAAGGTACCTGTAGACCCAAATGCAATATTATTTGAGCATCCTGGTTTTGAGGTGGGTTCGCGAGGGGTTTCTTTAGCAGGGTGCCTACAGTCTCGTGGAGTTGTCTAAATATCTGAGCTATGATGCTCTAGGATGAGCCAATGTTGTTCTTGAAAATCCTATTATTGTGCTCTTTCCAGAAATCCCAGATTATAAAGCCTGGAACCAGGGCCCAAGATTTATTAACTATATCATCTTTAGAGAAGTTTCTTCTCCAATTCTTCAAAGTACCAGTGATTTAGAAGATGTCCCTATCCGTTTGTTTGAAGATTGAGGCCACCCAATTCCACAAGGTGGAGGTGAAATGGCATAGGTTGAGTAGGTGTTCCATGGTCTCTTCTTGTACTTCACATAACTGGCATCTAGATGGACCTGCTACACCTCTTTTTCGAAGGTTTTCCCACGTTAGAATTTTATTATGTTGCACCAACCATATGAATAGTTTGATTTTCATCCAGTGTGGGCTCTGACATAGATCCTGGGCTCTGACATAGATCCCTCCAAACCTTATCAGGGTTTGTAAATTCAAGCCCTAGGGCCATTCTCTTGGCTTCTTTGAGGTTGTAGTTGCCTTCGTTGTTTTTCCCCATCTCAGTTGGTCTGATGATGTTGATATCAAAATCTTTCTTTGTTCCAAGATCACTGCAAGTGCTTCTACCTGGGCCTTCAAAGAGGTTCCTTCACTATATATCAGGTCCTTCCATATTCTCCATTTACCATTGTTCCTAGATTGATCCCAGAAGTCACTTACCCTGAGTAAACCTTTATTGTCAGTGTCATTCTTGAGATTGGCAAGTTTCTCTCTTACTAGGTTAGGTTCCTGTTGCCAGTTGTCCTCCCAGAACCAAGCTAGGTTTCCATCTCTGATCTCCCAAAAACTATGTTTCTGAACAATAGCTCTATTCTCCCATGCTTTGTTCCAAATGTGGGAGCCTTTGATGAGCCCAAACATTCAAATGTGGTCCTTTTCTTGCCAATTATTTGCATACTTCTATTTCCAAATCTTTGCCCAAGGGGTTGCCAATTCCTTTAGCCATCTCCACCATAGTTTGGCCCCCAAAACTTTACTTAGGGTTTCAGGGTCATGAAGCCCCAAACCTTCATGTGTCTTGGGTTTACAAATCTTATCCCATGCTACCAAGGCACATTTCTTTTTTCTCTTCCCCTTTGCCCCATAGAAAGTCCCTTTGTATATTTCTGATGTGTTGCATAACTCCTTTAGGAACAGGAATGATTGAGAGCATGAAGATGGGAATAGTTTGTAGGATAGATTTTATTAGCACTAGTCATCCTACTAAATTCAAAGACTTGCTTGTCCATTCCGGACTTTGTCCTGGAGTTTATTAGTGATTGGCTCCCAAACTGCCTTGCTCGGGGGTTTGTCCATTAGAGGTATTCCCAGATATTTGGAGGGTAGCTGTTCTCTTTAAAAGCCGAGAATTCTGGTGAGGTTCCTCTGAACAACAATGTCTATATTAAAAAATAAAATGTTAGATTTGGTAAGGCTTACCTCTCTATCAGCATCCATAGCAAAGTCGTTTAGGATTTGCTTGAAAGCTTTAGCTTCCTTGATCATGGGTGTACCCTACAGCATAGTATCATCTGCAAATTGTTGATGAGTCAAGGCATCTTCATTCCGAGTGAGTTTGAGACCCTGGATTTTTCCTTCTTTAGCTGATTTGATCATGTTGCCTAAACCTTCCATCATGAGGATAAAGAGGAAGGGGGAGAGCGGATCTCCTTTTCTTAGTCCTCTCGAAGGCCTAAAGGTTCTGGAAGGTGAGCCATTAAGCAGGATTGAAAAACTAGCTGTGGTGATAAGGGCCATTACCCATCTTATGCAATTGTGGTCAAAGCCATAAGCTTTTAGAACTTCCTTCATGTATGCCCAGCTTAGCTTATCATAAGCTTTCCCTAGGTCAAGTTGCATGATCATATCTACTTGCTTATTACTCTTGAGAGAGTGTACCACCTTGTTTGCTTGAGTGATATTATTTAGAATCTGTCTTCCTTCCACATATCCAGTTTGCTCCTCAGACACAAGAGTTGGAAGAAGGGCTTGAGCCTGTTTTCCATTACTTTGGATATAATTTTGTACACCACATTGCATAAGGATATGGGTCTAAATCTATCCGGTGTCATGTATCTTTCCTGCTTTGGAATCAAAGTTATGAAAGAGGCATTAAGCGCCCTTAAAATAGTTTTGTTTTTCCTCGAGTCCTCCACCACATCAAGGATATCTTGTTTGACTATTTCCCAGCATGCTTTGAAGAAGTCTACATTGAACCCATCTGGGCCTAGATCTTTCCCATTTTGCATCTCTATGATAACTTTGCTGACCTCCTCTTCAGTCACTGGCCTATTAAGATTGTGATTGTCTTCTCTAGTTACAAGCTTGGGAATGTGGTTTGTGAAGTTCTTGATAAATTCTGATCTGTCTATGGGAGGTTCCTCAGTTATGCTTTGGAAATGTTGTACTAGAGCAGATTTTATTTCTTTGTGGGAGCTGAGCTATTTTCCATGAGTATCTCTGAGTATTGAAATCCTGTTATGTGACCTGTGATCCATGTTTGACTTGTGAAAAAACTTTGTATTTCTTTCTCCTTCTTTTATCCATTGCACTCTAGATCTCTAGAAGATCTCCTCTTGCTTTCATTTTTCATCCCATTCCTATGGAAAAGAGTCAACTTGAACTTTCCTTTCCTCGGTAAATCCATCTGAGATGAGGACCTGGTTAATTTCTTGAAGTTTCTTTTCAACTTCTTTTTTGGCTTTGAATATATTGCCAAACTCATTTTTGTTCCAATTTTGAGCCTGATTTTGATGTGTTTTAGTCTCTGATGCAGAAGGAACATGTTAGTTCCCTGAATAGGCATATCTTTTGCCCACCATTTACTTATATTGCTGATGAAATTAGGGTGGGTGAGCCAAATGTTTTCAAACCTGAATGGTTTGTTTCTCGAAGTGCCTATAGCAACAACTTCAAGTTGGATAGGCCAGTGGTCTGAGCCTCCAAAAGGAAGGATTAACACAGACAAGTCGAGCCATGTAAGAACGAGGTCCTCAGAGATTATGAATCTGTCTAGTTTAGAGCCAACTTCACAAGCCCCTCCCCGCTTGTTATTCCAGGTGAAGGTACCATTTCTGGTCTCCATATCTACTAGCCTCATGTCGTTAGAAAATTCTAAAAGGCTATGGAGTCTCTGCCTAGTATTCTAGTCCCACCTCTTTTCTGTAAGAGATCTAATCATATTAAAATCTCCTCCCATAATCGAGGGAATAACATGGTATCTTTCTCTTAGATTCTCCAGTGAGATAAGAAGCCTGCATTTGTCTTCAAGTTTTTGAGGACCATATACATTAGTGATCAAATAGACTTCCTTATCACCTAAAGGTTGGATCACCATCGATAGGTGGATTCCAAGTTTCTGGGGGTTCCAAAGTGTGAGAATCCCTCCTGCTATGTTGCCTGCTTTAACTTCTAGATATTCATACTTGATGAGAATTTGCTATGAATCTCTCTTATTTTATCCATTGAACATTTTGTTTCCTGGATAAACACCATATCTGGTTTTTCTTCTTTTATTCTGTTGCTAATATTTCTATGTTTCCTTTTACTTCCTAGACCCCTAATATTCCGGGTTGTAAGCTTCATTAAGAAATATTTGTAAATGAGTAACTAGTGAGATCTTTCATCCTACCTGAGTTGATCATGGGTTGCCCACACTCTATCAGTAGCTCATTCTGTCTTTTTCTTCCTCTTTTCCTTCCTGGGTTCTTGGGAGCATGTCCTAATGTAGCCTCCATCATTTTTACTCCTCTGTTTTCTTGGCTATCATGGTTTCTTTTGATTCCAGAACCCTTTGTTTGAGATCTACAAAGGAAGAACTATTGTACTTTGTTGAACTCCTCTTGAGGTAGAGAATCAACCCCTTTGGTGGTTCCCTACTCCAGGAACTTTTCTAGATCAAGATTCTCCCTTTCAAGAATTTCCTACAGGTCATGGTCCTCCATTCCAACCTCGCTTGGGGCCATCTCATGGTCCCTGTCGAGTTCCATAGTGTTTATCTGATCCTTCTTTAGTTTGTTGTTTACAGGAACATCCTCCATTCTATCATATTTTTCCTTCTCTATTGGACTATCCTCCAATGTCTGGTTCATCCCATTGTTCACATCTTTTTCTTCTAATATCTTGAATTTGTTATGACCTAGTTTCTTCACCTCGTAGATTTTCTTCTGGTTATTTTTCCCTCCTTTCCCTTTGCCTCCCACCTTGGTAAAGCCTTCAGTATCTTTGCCTGTGTTGGCTTTGATATTACTCTCCATTTTGTTTAATGGGCAGTCTCTGAAGAGGTGCCCGTGTTCATGACATTTGCCACATCTAAATGGGACATGTTCATAGTCCACCGCCTACACCCATTCTTCATCATATACTTCTAGAAGGATTTCATCTGGAAGTGCTCCAGATAGGTCCATTTCTATGCATATTTGGGCAAAAGAGGTATATTTTCCTCGCAGAGTCGCTTCTGATATTTTTAAAAAATGACCTAGTTTATTTCCTATGGCCTTTAAGGATTTTAGCAGCCAATAATATAAAGGTAGGGAGTAGAGTCTTACCCATACTGGTACTGATGTGAATGTCTCATGCTACGGGACAAAATTCATCACCCATGGTCACATTTATAGCCCTGCCGCAGCATAAAAATATGGTCCTCCTTCGAACACTCTGTCTTTGTCTACAAGGTTTGTGAACACTATTGTGAAGAAACCCTTGGACCCAAGGTGAAGATTTATTTCCCCCTTAGGTTTCCAATTGTACTTATCCAAGCATGAAAAGCCTTCTCTATTGACCATATCCCCATAAATTTGCATATTATGGCATAAGTCATCATGTGATCCTTGTGCACCTGCAGCGCTGGGTCACTTAAAACCACCCGAGGTGTGATGGTAGACTTAGGTTTACAGAGGCCTGTCATATCCTTGTGCTCGGTTCTCTACCTGCCTCCTCCTATACTTTTCTCTCCTCTGACTTCCTCTGGATTCTCCTCTTTTTCCTGTGAACTGATACTTTTTTGTTTTCCTCTGTTGACACTCCCAATTTCTGCCTCCAATGGTTTCTTGAAGCGGCTCGACACTGCATGAATGTAGGAGGGAGTGGAACTCCCCCCTCCTGGCCCCTCCATGGTGACCAGCTCTGAACCCTGTCACAAACCCTAGTTTGTCTTCCCCACAGAACCGTCATGTTTTTCCAACATGGATCTTCAATTAGATCAACATATCGAGATTCTACATTTGTAGCATTAGTATTAGTGAATAAGAAATTCATTTTTTTTTAAACCTCCAGAAATATTTCATTTAAAAGAATGAATGGTTTTAATTTTTGTGAATATAATTTTCACACTATAAATTTATATAAACTTAAATTGGTATTTTGTAAAATTTTGTAAAGGGAAATGAAAATCTCAAATTATTATAGTTTTATGTTTTAAAGGAAAGGATGAATGTCAAATTTCAAGACTTTGTTTGTCTATATGAAATTTTTACTTAATTTCTTTGTTGTGTAAGATCCAATTTTTAATTAAGATTATGGATATATGCGAAATATGGGAGAAGAAAAACCTAAAGTTTATTGGTGTTAAGATAGAGGGATTGGAGCAAAGTGTGAGCAAGATAAATTGCTACCATATGTCTATATGCTCTTTAATTCCTTAAAGAAAACAAAGCATCAAGTTTGTAGATTCATTTGTGGATGCCACCATTGGATCCAACTCTACACATTTCAGTTTTGAAGGTATTTTGCAAAGGAAATGATAATTTTAGGTGCTTGGGTGGGTGACCAAATGCTCTCGCTATAAAGAATGGTGAGAAGACGATATTTTTACCTGGAGCTATAAGATAGAAGAAGGGTCAACTAATATTGAAAGTTGTGCTCAAGGATTTTTGCTATTGTCATCCTCAAGATAATTATCATGTTTTCCTATTAATAATTATTGTAATCCCATCAATTATAGCAAATTCCATAAGGTGTCATTAACAATCCCTACCTAGTTTGTTGTCTCAATATTGGTTCTAATTCTTGTGATAATTTTCATTTGGTTTTTCCTTTAACATTACTTCCATTATAATTATTTCATTATTTTAAGTTTCAGCTAACTTGTGTGATACCTTATTCAAGCATAGGCTTTTCCATATTCCTACAAATAGTGGTGAAAAGTGCATTCTTTTGTCTCTCTAACAATCCATTCCACCCCCTTGTACTATCTTGGCCTATGGAAGGTGTTCATATTAATTTGACCTAACCTCAAAGGTTTGTTATGAAGAAGGGGTTACAAAAATCCTCTTTTATCCAACATTAGCAAAACTCAAAACAAATGGCATCATTGCAATCAATTTGCTGAGAGGTTTCCGGTGATATAAATTTTATCTCAATCCATCTCCTGGATTGAAAGTTATTCCCTTTTAGTTTTGACCAATTATAGAAAGCCACATCAGAATTGAGTTTGCATGTGGCATCTGTATGGCTCTTACTTAGCTCACATGGAACCATCATATCAATATAAGACATGGTTCATGTCATAATAGTGTTGCCACATGGCATCCATGTGCAGTCCACATGGAATCACCACATCATCATTATGTGGGTCCACATAATAATGGTATTGCCACACGCCATCCTTGTGGGCATTGCCAGATACTCATGGCACTTGCCACATCAACTCAGGCACTAGGCCTTACCAAGGTTTTCCCCTTTTTGTTTTGCAACTTTTTCATGTTTTATCTTACTCGCAACATATCCAATGTTACAATGTTGTATTAACTCCTGTCATCCGTAAACCTAGGATCTACAAATCAATCCCTCGTGCAATGTATTTTCAATAGGAACCAATGAATGATATATGGGTCATCACAAATCTGGCCCCTCACAAAGGTTTGTGTTGTCATCAACATCCAAATACGAGATACATAGATGTTTGACTTATTCACAAAGGTGTCTGACCCTAGATATAAATGGCATGTGGAAAGGATATTCAAACCAACGACATACTTGGACTCACCACAAATCTGGCCCCTCATAAATACAATGTAGGACCCACTAAATGATATCCAACTCATGATAAATCTGGCCCCTTACAAAATTCTATGCCCTCGTCCATTGTTAGGGTGCAATCCTAACCCCTTTATCTATTTAATAAACCCAATGGGGTCAAGTCATAGTCATAGTTAGTTAAAGATTCAATAACCCTGTATTAATAATTGTAAGTGCTTGACCTGCATTTAAGAAAGGGATCACAGTTAGTTGCAAATGGGCCATAATTAATAAATAAAGTGGTTAATCCATGATATGCAAAGAACCACTAATCGTTAGGTTGTTGAAGGTCATTTAGCTATAAATAGTCGTAGTTATAAGGGAAAGATAATCGAGTCTTATTTTGTAATCAAGCACTGCTCTGTTGGAGGTTTCCCCCTTGAAGAGGAAAGTGAACATTGCATTCATCTCTGAATAATAAAATACTTGTTTTTTTTCTCATTTTATTCTGTGTTCTGGGTTGTATTTCTTCGCATATTTGGTATTCTGGAATTTCTCACAGGTTAAGAGCATAACAAGTGGTATCATTGTACTTTCCAAGGCCAATGGTACCTCTATTTCTGACATCTTTAAACCATGGGATTTGTAGTTGAGCACATAAACCTACGGATTTGGGGAGCCATGCATGCAGGAAATACAAGAGGTGGCCACACTTGTTGGACTCCCTTGTAACCCTTGTGGGTACCCCTTTGAGTAGTAGCACATTAGAAAGAACCGCGCACAAACTGCACTTCCATATCGAAAGCCCCCTATGATAACCTGAAACCTCAGCTTAAATAAGTTTTCGGCCATCTTGCTACTACTTTACACTAAGTACAACACTCGGGGAGATTACTCGTGCGTATGATAGGGTAGTGAGGTAGTATGGCTAAGGGTACGGTTGATCCTCCTTAGTTAGTGCCTTGAAATATTAGGTCGAGTACTATTGTTGGGCCCTTATGTATATTGCAATCTGTAGCACCTGACACTCCTTTGTGACCATTGTTACCTCTGCTCTTTGAAGATCGCCCATCATCTTATCTTCCATATCAGATCCAACAGTTGGGGTTCTATTGCTGTAGTACAATTTAGATCTAGCAGTTGGGTTTCTGTCACAGCCACACCAATCAGATCTAATAGTTGGGGTTCTACCGCTGCAGTGCACATCACATTCAACAGTTGGGGTTTCGCAACCATATCTGACCCTCTGCATAGTAAGGCTTACTACTGCTATAGTTCAGGCCCGATTTTAACAAGATGCTTACCAGAGACTTAGCCCATAAGATTTAGGATGATGAACTGATTGCAGTGGTATCATTAACTTGTCAGCTTCAATTTTCTGGTCCCAAAATTTTTCGAAGTGACATCAAGTGACCAAGATTTGTATATGGTAGAAACTAGAGATCAAGTCATGGCCAATGAGAAGATCGAGTGCCTTGAAACAAGGTTGGATAATTTCAAGGAACAACTGGACAAAATTTCAACATTCATTGAACACCTCACTAAGAGCATGTCGAGGTTGCATCATGAGGCACATAGTATTGATGAACACCTTGAAGGAGAATCTAACCATCATATTCACTTCCATAGAAATCATCAACATTCCCACCCTCAGCCACCCAAGATGGACATGTGTAATTTGATGGCTCTAATCCAGCAGTATGGGTAGCACAAATGGAACAATATTTCATTCTGAATTATATCTGCGATGATCCAACTAAACTACGTGTGGGAGCCCTTTTCTTGGACCAAGAGAGATGGCAATGGTGGCAGTGGAATGTGAAATGTTATCTTGGGAACATAACTTGGCAGGTGTTCTCAAAAGCCCTTTATGATCGCTTTGACATAGAATCTAATTTTTGGGTCGTCTTATTAAGCTTTGATAGAAAGGCATAGTAAAAGACTACATTGCAGCCTTTGAGACATTGGCCATCCGAACAGAAGGTCTAGGAAATGAATTCTACTTGGAGTGTTTCATTAGTGGTCTCAAAGAAGCCATCCAAGCACATGTTCGGATGCACCACCCACCTACATGGATAGGCGCTCGCACAAAGGCTGTTGAAGTGGAACTTGCTTTAGTTTCCCAGTCTACTCGTCCAAATTTCATAGCCAAGGGGTGTCCCAACCAAGCTCAAGGCCCTACCCAAACACTTAAGGTTGAAAAGGTGTCTCCTACATAAATGGTTGAACAATGAAAACAAGGATTGTGCTACTACTATGATGAAAAATACTCCCTGAGGCATAAATGCAAGGAACCCAAATTCTTTCAAATTGATGTTACTAATCACAGCTCATTTGAGGGAGCCCCACCCCTTCAGGGGGTAGAGGATGAAGCTGAGGAAACCCAGCATGACAATGATCTCACAGCTACACGAGATGAACCAGTTATCTCGCTACATGCTTTAGCGAGCATTTCTGTGCCCGAAACTCTCAAAATAAGAGGCTTTCTTAAACATCGCCCCATATTGGTATTGATTGATAGTGGCAACACCCATAATTTTATCCATAAGCGAGTCGCTGAAGTTGTTCATTGTTTTGTAAGGGCAGTCTCTAATTTTCATGTCCTTATTGTTGATGGGGGGATAATGAAATGTGAAGGCCATTGTGAAAATATTAAGATGGGAGACTACCACCTAAAGACCCACATGTTTACGATTAGTATGGGTGCTTGTGACATTGTCTGGGGTGCCGAATGGCTTCACACACTAGGCCCAATCACAATGGATTTCCAGGAGTTATATATGAGATTTAAGAAGAATGACCACATTCATGCACTACGTCGAGTCCAGGCAGGTGCTCCTATTATCATTAGCTCACATCGAATGAAAAAGTTGTTGAAAAATGGCCATCATCGATTCATTGCCAAGTTTAATGCAATCTAGCCCATAGAATCCACTACTCTTCATATTCATCCTGAGATGCAACAGGTCTTAGACTACCACCAGCAGGTATTTGACAAACCTAAAGAGCTTCCACCCTCTAGAGGTCAACATGATCATAGCATCCCTTTGGTCCCGGGGGCCCAACCGCCTAATGTGCACCCATATCGATATCCTTTCACCCAAAAGAATGAAATTGAAAAAATAATCAAGGAACTCCTTGAAGAAGGGGTTATTTGTCCTCACATCAGTCCGTATTCATCATGCGTGGTGATGGTGCTAAAGAAAGATGGAGAATGGTGCATGTGTTCGGACTTTCTGGCCCTCAAAAAGCTCACTGTCAAAGACAAATTCCCTATTCTAGTTGTTGATTATCTTCTTGATGAACTACATGGTTCTCAATTCTCTACCAACCTAGATCTTCACTCCAGCTATCACCAAATATGCATGAAAGAAGAAGGCATTCCCAAGACTACTTTCCAAACTCATGAAGGCAATTATGAATTCTTGGTCATGGAATTTGTTCTTTGTAATGCTCCATCTACTTTTCAAAGCCTCATGAATCACCTGTTGAAACCATATCTCTGAAAATATGTCCTCATTTTCTTTGATGACATTCTCATCTATAGCTTAAACTGGGAAAACCATCTTCAGCATGTAGACCTGATCTTGCAACTACTCTAGAATCACAAATTATTTGTCAAACTGTCCAAGTGCTCTTTTGGTGTGGAAGAAGTCGAGCATTTGGGCACATTGTGGATCGTGAAGGTGTTAGGATTGATCCCAAAAAGATACAAGCAATGCAAGATTGGCCCCCACCAAAAACCTTGAAGATTCTGAGGGGATTCTTGGGGCTCACTAACTACTATCGCAAATTTGTTTGCAATTATGGTGGCATTGCTAGACCCCTCACTAACCTTATTAAGAAAAATTCATTCCTTTGGACTGATGCAACACAACGAGCATTTGTGGCTCTCAAACAGACCGTGTGTTCCACTCTCATATTGGCACTACCGGACTTCACGAAATATTTTGTGATTGAACGTGATGCTTCAGGTACTGGTATTGGTGATGTCTTAATGCAGGAAGGTCGACCCTTGGATTTCACCAGCCAAAAACTGAGTGGGAAACATCTGGGTCAATCTACCTATGAGAAAGAAATGATGTCCATGTTACATGCAGTAGATACCTGGTGACCATACTTATTGGGGCGGCATTTCCAAATCCGCACAGACCATCAAAGCCTCAAATATTTTTTGGACCAACGTCTCTCCTCACCACAGGAAAATAAATGGCTGGCCAAAATGTTGGGATATGATTATGAGATAATTTATAAGAAAGGGCATGACAATTTAGTGGCAAATGTTTTATCATTCCAATTTGAGGATGAAATCACCCTACTATCAATCTCTCTTCCCATACCATATTGGATTGAAGAAGCCCACAAGGAATGGTTTTCACACCCCTCTCTCTCCCAACTTATTAATAACTTGAGAGAAGATCCTAATTCCTCAATCGACTACTCTTGGAAGGATAAGATTCTTCACTACAAGGATCGAGTAATTATGTTGCCGACATCCACCATCGAAACTCGTATTTTGGTAGAGTTGCACTCATATCCCATTGTAAGGCATGTAGGCTTTCACAAGACTTATGTTTGCACTCATCGTTCATTCTTTTGGACAGGCATGAAAAATGACATTCTTACTTTTGTAATTGAGTGTGATGTGTGTCAATGTCACAAAGGAGAAACCGTCAGGTTACTAGGCACCTTACAACCATTTCCACTCCCTGCCTCCGCTTGGATGGATGTTTCCATGGATTTCATTACTGGTCAGTCTCCCAAACTCGAGAAACAAATTAGTCATCATGGTGGTTGTGGACAGACTTTCTAAATATGCTCATTTTTTCACTCTACCCCACCCATTTACCGCCACTTTGGTGGCTCAAGCTTTCATGGACCAGATCTTCAAACTGCATGGCATGCCAACTTCCATTGTGTTCGATCGTGACCCAACTTTCACCAGAAAATTTTGGAAAGAACTTTTCAAGATACAAGGCACCCAACTCCAACCAAGTACTTCTTATCATCCCCAAACCGATTTTCAAACTGAAGCATTTAACAACTGTTTGGAGACATACCTAAGATGCTTCACTTCAGAAAAGCAGCATCAATGGGTACAGTGGCTACCTTTAGCTGAATGGCAGTAAATATTAACTACCATGAAGCGACCAAGATGACTCCATATGAAGTAGTGTATGGCCAACTTCCACCTTCACTTATTTCTTATATCCCTGGGTGCTCTAAGGTGCAAGCAATTGATCAACTCCTATAGAATCATGTCGCAATGCTAGCTTGTCTAAAAAATAATCTCCATCAAGCTCTGAATCGAATGAAGGAACATGCAGACCAGTATCGTTCAAAGTGTACATTTCAAGAATGGGATCAGGTATTCTCATGGCTACAACCATATAAGCACACATCACTCAAAGAAAAGGGTTTCCAGAAATTATCTCCAAAATTCTACAGACCTTATCAAATACTTCAGTGCATTGGAGCAGTAGCATACAAGATGGCCTTGCCACCAAATTCAAAAATCCATCTAGTCTCCCATGTATCATGCCTCAAGAAATTGGTGGGGAACAATTTTAGAATTCAAACGAGTCTACCTGAATTGGATGAGGAAGGTTCACTCTGGCTCCAACTAGAACAGGTCCTCGACACTCGTGAAAGACATCTATGCAGTCACACAATTAAGTAACTCTTCTCTAGGGTAGGTTTCATATCTACAAGAATCTTGCAAAAAGAGTTCGTTATAAATAGTGCTCGGTAAGTGTTTCATGTGATTACTCGATGCTTGAAAGAAGAAGTTTGATATGCTTTGGTATGTATAAATATTAAGACTCTCACACAAGATTGGATAGCATAAATATAATGATATTGATCAACATCAAGCATAGTCTCCAGACAAAAGAAATGGAGTTAATAATGACAAACCCAAGGAAGATATTGAATTTTTTTAATCAAGTTCGATCCATGGGAACCTTAATTAAAAGTGTATGCATGGAGAAGGATTATTGTACAATATGGATATGGATCATGCAAAAGGATCTTGATCTCAAAGGATTCAACTAAGAAAATACTTTGATGAAAGGGCCATCATAATAATCTAAATCTAATTTTGATATTTATTGGTATTTATTATCTGGTTAACATATTATTTTTCTACCTGGAAGGATATTCCAAAACTTCATAATTACCATTTTGGCAAGTTCAACGATTGGTGTTGAATTTGATTCAAAGGACATGTGAATTGAGTGAATGATTTTAACAATACTTGAATGGTTACGTCATCAAGATGTTTACATCATAATCTTGGATTTGAAAGGTAGCAGTATAAGAGGATGATCTGATGTTCATGAAGATCACTTTCATGTTTAAAAGGAGTTGTGATTGACTTTATTTTTCATTGATAATAACTAGAGGAAAGTGATATGGAAGGTTGATGGCCTGAACCCTGACATAAGAATAAAGGAAGAGGATGGATCCATAATATCAAGAAATAAATAAGCTCAATATGATGAGATGAAAAATGAAGGAGGAGCCATGAAGCTACTACTTGAAGATCTCCATGAAGAACTTGTAGTTTACACACTTATGTAGACAAGTTAGAGAGCCTATGGTTGTTAATTCCTAATTGAAACAAAGTGTAAGAATCTCCTCTATAATTTATGGGGATTAATAAGTATCCCTATATGTTGAAAAAGGAGCAAGGATCTATTCCATGATTAAGAGGGAATGGGGATATCCTCCCTCATTGAGAGAGAGTGATGTTAGACAACATATTCTCTTCTTCATGTGTCACGCACTAGGCCACGACTAACAACCATATGTCTAAGTGAAGGCCATGGAGGGAGAATGGATAATGGAGGATTGGACAAGCATCTAAGATTTATACTACTTGAGGACAAAGAATCCAATATAGGAAGTATTATTGTGGGTCGACACTCTAAGGATTGGAAAAGTATCCATGACAAGAGTGGTTGAAGTGGATTGATATTATTTGAGGATTAGGAATCCAAGATAAGAATAGTCCAAAAAGGACATACCTAGTGAACATCTGGATGGGGTACGTATCTTGAAGAGGTAGTGTGGTATCTCACGTAAAGCCTCCCAGCATTATGCTCCGATATGAGAAGAGATTTCAAGTTAAGGCCCTACTATGTTGACAATGTTGGTCATGATGTTGATGCTTAAAAAATGGCTTACCAATCTGACTCTTCTTATGAGAACTCTTCAATTCGAGAATAACCTTGTATATCAGTTCTACAATTATGAATACCTCCTTAGTTAAGAGGGAGTGTTGGAAAATGTAACTAGTTTTGTGTAGAAATAACTAGAAATTTGCAGTTCCTAATGAATTATGATTGAAAACAATAGACACAAATTTCTTCTACTCGATCTGTGAAAGGGAAAAAATAAAATAAATACACATGCAATCATAATTAACATAATTTTTTTTTACTGTGAAAAACCCCTCCTCTCTTTGTATTATATCAGATTATAAAAATGATCTATTATAATGACAACTTCAATCCTTGAAGCTCAACCTGCACTACAACATTGATCTCTCTTTCCTAAGTTTTCTCTGCCCAATACTTAGAAAAATCAAGAATCCTCCTTCCTCATATTACCTTGCATAGTTCCAGCCCCTAATTAATAGGAAGAGCTCCTATTTTCTTGTGCAATCCCAAGAGAATTTCTTACCTGCTACATGCAAATTCAGTACACTCAATATTATACAATAATAAATACAACTATGCCTTTTCCCTCCATTCAGCTAGGCAATTCAAATTGCATGCACAACTAGGGCCATTTTTAGAAAAATTACTAGTTAACTAAGATATCAGTGAGTTAACAACAATTAAAAATACTCAACTAAACTCATATTGACTCTGTTCATGGCTAGAGCTTAGATAATTGAGTTTCACTAACTATATGTTATCAGGAAAGCTAGTGTCCATTCAGAGCTGCTAGTCCCACTAAGACGGGTAGCTATCTTAGAAACAAGCAAACTAAAGTTACTTGTGTCTTCCTTTATGATAGATAGATGAGAGAAGTAGCAGAGAGTACCAACCTCAGTCTTTCACTTGGCTCCTTGCTTGTTTCCTCTCCCCTTTAACAGAGTTTTGCCACTCTTTCCTCACTTGTCTCGCTTCAAAGAACACCTGTAGAGTCAAAGCAGCATAATACCATCAAAAC
>APFE031142526.1:0-29584 GCA_000404065.3 Pinus taeda | reverse complement strand
AGCAATTTTTCGATCTCAATAATGTGCAAAACACACAAAAGGTACGTATTGCAACTTTATATTTGGGACCAAATTAGTTTGTATGGTATCAATGGCTTTGCTCTCGTAAACAATTTATCACTTGGGCAATTTTTATGGAAGAATTGATAGCACATTATGAGGATACAAAAAGCAACACTTTTTTTTGCCAATTGATAAGTCTTAAACAAAAGGGTTCAATAATGGAGCACATTGAGGAGTTCCAAAAATTGAACATAAGGGTAAAAGATATTCCAGAGGAGCATAGGATTGATGTGTTCATAGGGTCTTTAAAGGATAATATCCAACATGTTGTTCTTCTTTGGGAACCTGATTCATTAGAGAAGGCATTCAGGTTAGCAAGAAAAATGGAAAGCAAAATTATGGCAACCAGGAAGCATACCACTCACATCTATAAAGACGGAAGTGTTGTTGCCGCTAGTCTTCCACAACCTATAAGGTTGATACCACAACAATTGGAAAAAAAAAGAGCAAAGGGCTTTGTTACAGTTGTGATAGCAAATACACTAAAGGTCATAAGTGTGCTGAGAAGAAATTATTCTACATAGATTGTGAAGAGGAAGAAGAAAAGGAGCAAGATAGGTCAAAAGAAGAGGATATACTCCAGGAACAAAGCCTAGATGAAGAACAAATGAATCCGACCATATCTTGTAATGCATTGTGAGAATTAGCACTCCTCAAACCATCAAGATAGAAGGACAAATCAAGAAGAAAAAGGTAATAGTGTTGATTGATTCAGGAAGTACCCACAATTTTATTCATTGTAAGGTAGCAAAAGAATTTAATTTATTCCTATATCTAACACCAGAGTGTCAAGGGATGGTTGCAAATGGAGGAACAATAAATTGCTTTGGAAAGTGACATAATATCAAGCTATCCATGGGAGAATATGTATTGACTAGCTCAATGCTTTCCATTGCAATGGGAGGTGCTGATGTTGTACTAGGAGTCCAATGGTTACAATCCTTGGGTACAATAACTTTTAATTTTCAAGAACTTTTCATGAAATTTTTTATGGAAGGAAAGGAAGTTGAATTAAGGGGTATTGCAAGGAAACCGGGAAAGATAATCAACTCTAACAGTATGACAAAGCTTCTAAAAAAGGAACAAAGAGGTGTAATTGCACAATTATGCTGGCTAGATGTTTCCACATCAAAATAATCTATTTCTCTAGATCTTCAAAAAGTCTTGGACAATCATTCCAAGGTATTTGAGACTCCCAAAGGTCTCCCACCTATTCGTGATCATGATCATGCTATTCATCTGATTCTAGGAAGTGTTCCTTCAAACATTAGGCCGTACAAATATCCCTATGCCCAAAAGAGTGAAATTGAATGTATGGTTACAAAAATGCTAGAGGCAGGTATAATGCAACCTATTCAAAGTTCTTTCTCTACTCCAGTAGTATTGGTGCACAAGAAGGATGGATTATGGCACATGTGTCCGGATTATAGGGAGTTCAACAAGCTCACTATTAAAAATAAGTTTCCCATTCCTGTCATTGATGAATTACTAAATGAATTACATGGATCAATTTACTTCACTAAGTTGGATCTTCATTCAGGATATCATCAAATTAGAATGAATACTGAAGACATTCTGAAAACTGCATTTAGAACTCATGAAGGTCATTATGTATTTTTGGTCATGCCTTTTGGCCTTACCAATGCACCTTCTACATTTTGAGGTTTGATGAATTTCATTTTCAAACCCTTCCTTAGAAAATTTGTGTTAGTATTTTTTTATGATATACTAATCTACAACAAGTCTTGGAAGGATCATGTCGAACATGTTGGCAGGGTGCTACAACTATTGGAGGAGAAACAATTATATGCAAAAAGATACAAGTGTTTCTTTGGAGTACAAGAGGTGGAATATCTGGGTCATATTGTATCTCATGAAGGAGTTAAGGTAGACCCTAGCAAAATTAAAGCCATTAAGGAATGGAAAATCCCCACATCCATAAAGAATCTGTAAGGATTTCTCAGGTTGACAGGGTATTATCGCAAATTTGTTAAGAATTATGGGAGAATAGAAACGCCTCTAACAACATTATTGAAGTAAGATGCATTTTCATGGACTCCAGAAGCAACAAAGGCCTTCGAACATCTTAAAGAGGCAATGTTCCAAGCACCGATCTTAGCTACACCGGACTTCACAAAAACCTTTATTGCGGAATGTGATGCTTCAGGAAATGGAATTGGTGTTGTTTTAATGCAAGATGAAAGACCCATTACTTTTGAAAGCCGTCCAATCAAGGGAAAGTTTTTATACAAAGCTATTTATGAGAAGGAAATGTTGCCAATACTACATGCACTTAAGAAATGGTAACCCTACCTAATGGGAAGACACTTCAAGGTAAAAACGGATCATGATAGCCTTAAATAGTTTTTAGAACAAAGATTATCCTCTGAAGAGCAACAAAATTGGGTCACAAATATGTTGGGTTATGACTTTGAAATCATCTACAAAAAAGGGAAGTAAAATGTGGTGGCAAATGCACTTTCAAGAAAGCATGAGGATGTGGAAGCATTGTTGTGTGCCATTTCTATTATCCAACTAAATTGAATAAACGAAGCAAGGGAGGAATGGAAGAATGATGAAGAAGTGTGGGCACCTATTCAAAAGTTACAACAAGATTCCAATACATCTGATACATTTAGATGGAAAAATGATTCGTTATGGTACAAAGATCGCTTATACCTCTGTAAGAATTCCCAACTAAAACAAAGATTCTTATGGAATTGCACACTTCTCCCTTAGGAGGGCACTTAGGATTTTTAAAAACTTACCACAGGGTTAAGAAGGAATTTTTTTGGGATGGCCTTAAATCAGATATTCAAAGTTTGTGGCGAAATGTTTGGTTTGCCAACAAAATAAAGTTGAAACAATTAAGACACCAGGTCTATTACAACATTTATCCATTCCAAGCCAACGTTGGGAGGAGGTTTCAATGGATTTTATCACAGGTTTACCCAAGTCTGAGGGAAAGAGTGTCATCATGGTGGTAGTTGATAGACTTACCAAGTATGCACACTTTGTGCATTATCACCTCCATTTAAAGCCAGTACAATTTCTATTGCATTTATGGAAACAATTCAAAAGCTACATGGAAACCCAAAGATTATTGTAAGTGCAGAGATCCCATTTTCACTGGAAATTTTTGGACAGAATTATTTTCTTGTCTTGGTACTCAGTTAGCTCATAGCTCATCTTATCATCCTCAATCTGATGGGCAAACTGAGATAGTAAACAAATGTTTGGAAGGATATCTTCGTTGCTTTGTTTTTGATAAACAAACACAATGGGTCAAATGGTTGCCTCTAGCTGAATGGTGGTATAACACTTCTTCCATACAGCAACAAAATTGACCCCATTTATGGCACTTTATGGGTATCATCCACCATCCATCACATCATATTTAAGAGAAAATTCTAAGGTTCAAGCAGTGGAACATCACATCGAACATCAACAACAAGTCCTCCAACTCTTAAAGGATAACCTCGTGTTGGCAAAGAATAGAATGAAACAACAGGTAGATCAACATCGCAGCGAAAGAAGTTTTGATGTAGGTGATTGGGTATTCCTACGGCTACAACCATATAAGCAAATGTCCTTCAAGCAAGCTAAGAAGGATAATAAATTATCACCAAAGTATTATGGTCCATACAAGGTGTTGCAAAAGATTGGTACTATGGCATACAAATTGGAGCTTCATGCAGCTTCTCGATTGCACCCAGTTTTCCATGTTTCATGTTTAAAGAAGGTTACAGGCGATAAGCTCCAAATTCAAACAATATTGTCAAAACTTGATGAGGAAGGAAAAATTATATTGGAACCGGAAGCAGTCACAGAAACAAGAACTCGACAGCTACAAAATCAATCAATTTCGAAGTATCTTATCAAGTGGAAGAACTTATCCGCTGAAGATACCACATGGGAGGGTGAGAATTTTTTATACAGAAGCATCCAGAACTACTCAAGCGTTGAGGACAACACTTTTTTGAAGGAGAGGGGCATGTTGGGTCCCTATAATACGAGTGATTACCCCATTACTATTGTAGTTGTACCCCTTATTAATATTGTTGTGCCCCTATTGTCCCCATATTGTTATTACTGTGCCCCATAGAATCCCTCTATTGTTATTTTTGTGGCTTTATATTATTATTGTTAGGTCAGCTGGTTATATTGTGACTCCTTAGACTCCTATATATAGAAAGGAGGTTTTGTCATTTGTATCATCCAAGAATCATTCATTTGTGTAATGTAAAGGAGGTTGCCCCCTCGAAGAGGCTAAATTCTAAGGCATTGATCTATCTTTTCTATCTTTTTGTGAGTTGGTTTCATAACAGGTTCATGTTTCCATTTTCTAAAAATTTCATCAATAAACGTATATGATAAACATACATGCATCTGAATCTTCCCTCACAAGTCATAAATTTGTGTAATATCAAAAGCATGCTTCTCCATTTATTTTTAAGTGCTGAAATAGGAATTCCTTTTCTAAACATAGTGACATCCATACTTGGGCTCCTGAGGATTACCTTCCATGATTCACTGTGAGATTATTTGTTTTTGAACCATCTCTCACCAAGTCTTGGCTGTTCTGTAGCCTCTTCTATGTAAGATTCTATTACTGCAAACTTAATGTCTTCCGTATCTACTTTTGTACCATCGAATGATCTATCAAAATATTTTTTGATCTCCTTATGATATCCATCAAATTTTTCAATGAAATTGAGCCATCTAGTCTTTTGCAGCATCTCCTTGAGTTCTGGGTACCCTTCCATAAAATTTTCCCCTACGAGCTTTGCACTGACAATGAGTCCCATGATCTCTGTTTCATAGAATTTTCTAACCTTCAAAATTATTCTCCTGGTCTATGAAATGGACTGACTGCGGGTATGGTGAAAACGAACTATGGGTTTGAATGGAATAAGTAGACGGTGAGGATTTGGAGATACATGAATACTTTGGTCACATCGTAGTTTTGACTATTAACAGTTGGAGTTAAAAGAGACTGTTTAAGTATGGAGTAGCAGAGGTGTGGTATGATGAAATCATTACAGACCATTTGGTATCGAATGTGGAAGATGTGGCGGAGATGTGGTATCATGAAGTGGCATTCAAATCAAATGATGACTTGTTAAGGATACATCTTATCATTCATATTATACATGACTTATGTTTATGACTTGTTCTTTGAAATAAATTTGCATTTTACCTTTAGAACTTAACCTTTTTCTTGATAATTCTTTTGGTGTTGATCCATAGGTACTTTGAGCATGGCTGATCTTCAAAACTTAATTCTTCAATTTCCCTGCAATCATGATTTATTTGTAAGTTGTACGATTGTGCCAGAGCTGATAAGTAAGTTGTAGCTACAGAATCATATTAGTTGTGGAATGGAATCAGCTGCAGAAAGTGAAAAGAAGGAAAAGTGAAATATGGCTTATGAAATATGGATGTAAAAATAAAATGGGAATGAGTTATGATAGTTAGATGGAATGAGATGCAAGATAAAATGAAAAATAGGGTGAAATGGAGTAAAATTGTAAGAAGATAAAAATGTAAATGAAATATGACAGTGAGATGAAGTGGGACTATAGAAAAAAAAAATGAAGACAGAATGAGATGATGAATTTACAGACTCTAAACTGTAAATGAATGTAGTTTTTTGTCACTACTTATTACAGAAATGAAATCAAAAATATAGGATGTCAGAAATCTCTAATCTTCACCTTGTATTTTCTATATAAGGATGCCAATCAATAATTGGTTTTCAACCTCATACAATTATTTATATATATAGATATATATAATATATATATATATTATTATATATTATATTATATTATAATATTTATATTATATATATATATATATATATATATATATATATGTATTTAGAAAACTAAAGGACTAGTTAGTGAGGAAAAAGAATCTTTCTTCATAGCTTCATTTCAAGTTTATTCCTTGGAAAATCTTTATGAACTGCTTCTTCAAAATTGGTTTTTATATACTTCAACCGATGACCATTCACAAGAAGAGGTATTTTTCTTCGATCTTTGTCCTTATTTTACTGCTCGTAATTAAAGACTTATTCAATCTCATTTGGCCCAAGCCATGAGTTTGAAACTTCCTTGAAAAATTTTGAACTTTGAATTGAACAAAAGTGCCCATTCTTCTTTTGAAACTTCTTCTCCTTAATATATTTATTCATGCCTTTAGCCCGTTTTGTTGTTGGACTACTGGTTCTTTTGGACTGCATCTTGCCTGATTTCATCAAGTTCATTTTAGTTGCTCCAATCTATATTTCTGTGCCTCTGATAAAGCCAATCCAATTGGATTGCCATATTGAAGGTTTGATTTGAAACTCTATAGGGAACGGGGCTTGTTTCCCATAAACAAGTTCATAGGGTGTATGTCCCGTTGTGTTCCTCCATGTAGTTCTATAGGCCCATAAGGCTTCAAGAAGCCTTTTTTCTCAATCTCTTTTGTGTAGATGCACAGTCTTAGTGAGAATTCCTTCAATCACCTTATTTGTATATTCAACTTGACCATTTGCTTGTGGATGATAGGGAGTAGATTTCCTATGTTTGATCTTGTAATATTCCACAAGACCCTTCACCATTTTAGACGTAAATTGAGATCCCTGATCTGTCATAATTTCTCTTGGAACACCAAAACGAGTGAAGATGTCCTCAAAAAGAAAATTAACTACAGATTTTTCGTTAGCAAAAGGTAATGCTTTGGCATCTACCCATTTAGTGACATAATCAGTGCATACCAATATATACTTATTTTTCTTATATGAAGTATTAATTGGCCCAACAAAATCTAAGGCCCATTTTTCAAAAGGTTCAATGAGTACTTGAATTTGTACTGGCATTTCATTTGAAGGAGCAGGTTTCCCTACCCTCTACCAGTTGTCACACCTCCTGACATATTCTTTGGCATCTTTGAAGATGCATGGCCAATAATATCCTAAAGAAAGGATCTTATAGGTTTTCCTCTTTTCAGCAAAGTGTCGACCACACAGCTCATCATGACATGCCTTAAGAATCTCAGGCATTTCATCTTCCCTAACACATCTTCTGATCATAAGATCTGGGCCTGTTTTATACAATTCATTAGTGATCCATAAGTATCTTGAACTTATCTGAATGATTGTTCCTTTTTATCTAGGAAACAAATGTGAAGGTAATTTCCCTGTGAATAATTAATTAGCAATATCTGCAAACCAAGGAGTTTGAGTAGTCACTGTAAAAATATATTCATCAGGAAACTTATCTTCAACCGGAGTGTCATCTTTGATATTTTGAATTCTGGACAACAAATCAGCAACTGTGTTTTGTTTTCCAGGTCTATCTAGCACAGTAATATTGAATTCTTGCAAGAGTAAAATCCATCTTGTAACTCTGCCATTAGTAATAGGTTTATTCATTAAATATCTAATTGCAGAGTGATTTGTATGAATAAAGGTTTCATAGCCTGTTATATAATGTCTGAACATGTTGATTGCATGAAAAATAGCTAAAAATTCCTTTTCAGTTACAGTATATTTCAACTCAGTGGGAATCAAATTATTACTTGTATAGTAGATGGCATAGGGAATCAAGTATTTTTGTCCTAATACAGCTCCCAGAGCTGTATCTGAAGCATCTGTTGAAATTTGAAAATGTAGTTTCCAATTTGGACCTCTTAAGATGGGTGCTTCAAAAATTTTTGTTTTTAAAGTCTCAAATGCTAACTGACAGTCAAGATTCCAATTAAATTCACAATCCTTGGAGAGTAATTTGAAGAGTGGGGATGTTAATTTAGTGAAATTTTCTATAAATCATCTATAGTATCCTGTGAATCCTAGAAAATTTCGAACATCCTCTTGGAAATTTGGAATTGATAATTTAGAGATGACTTTAACTTTAGATTTATTAACTTTAATCCCATCTCCTAAAATGTGATGCCCTAAAGAAATACCTTCTGTAAACATCATAAAACATTTTTCATGGCTTAGTGAGAGGCTTTCTTCCTTACATCTTTTAAGAAATCTTTCCAAAATTTCCAAAGCTTCTTCAAATGTATTCCCATAAACTGTAAAATCATCCATATATACCTCTACGCAATCATGTATTAGATTAGAAACAATTCCTAGTACTGCTCTTTGAAATGTTGTAGGTGCATTACATAACCCAAAAGGAAGTACTCGGTAGGCATAAGTTCCCCATGGACAAGTAAATGTGATTTTATCTTGATCTTCAAGCGCCACCTGAATCTGATTATAACCACTGAAACCATCCAAGAATGAGAAATACTTCTTACCTACTAATGTATCTAACACTTGATCTATAAAGGACAAAGGAAAATGATTCTTAAGGGTAGCTTTATTCAATTCTCGGTAATCGATAAACACCCTCCATTTACCATTATTTTTAGGCACAATCACTAAAGGGGAAACCCATTGGCTATCTGAAATTGGGTAAATGAAGTTTACATTCATTATTTTTTGCAACTCTTCTTTCACAATTTCCCTAAGATTTGGATTCATCCTTCTCTGAGGTTGTCTGATAGGCCTACAATTTTCCTCAATGTAGATATGATGTATACAAGTCTTAGGACTAATTACTTTCATGTCATTATATTCCCATGCGTATGCAACAAAATGTTGCTGTAATGTCTTGATTAGTTTTTCCTGTTGTGATTTCTCCAAGTTATTGTTTATGTTCAATGTTCTCCCTGGAAATATTTCAATTGTATAGCTACCAAATTCTTCCATAGAATAAAGAGACATCTGCCTAGATGACAAATATTCAATATTGGATTTTTCTTGAAGTTAATCATGTTCATATTCTGGAGATGAATCAAAATTTTCCATTGTATTTAATATTTGACTATCTTCACTAATATTTGAAATAGTAAAGAGAGGCTGAATGTCATTTTCATCATCAATCCATTCTTTGTCATCCATTTATGTAATTGTTCTTGCTAGAGGATATAGAGTGAATTTCTTTGTTGAATTCCCGTCATAAATATACATATCACCAGATCTACAGCTAATGAAAGTATCAGCTATGGCCAACCAAGGTCTTCCTAATATGAGTGGATGTCCTCCTAGATTATTCTTGGGGGTTAAGATCATAAAATCAACAGGATATTGCCAAGAATCTAAGGATACTAAAATATCTTCTAACACTCCAACTGGTTTGATTACAGATCTTTCGCTAACTGCAGTAATGTAGGGGTGTAAAGAAGATTAGGAAGCTTGAGTTGTTCCATGGTTTGTTTGCTCATGATGTTTATTTTTGCCTCTAAATCAATCAATATATTTGGAATTTCAACTCATTGGTATGTGTTTTCACAATTGGACTTCCTGGATCTACATATTTTTGTATGGTCATTTTTCCCATCATTATATCTTCTATTTTTCCTACCAGGTGAATTCTTTTTGTTTCTTTTGCTTTTCTTCCTAGTTTCTTTATGCTCAACTCCTTTATTGTTTTAGCTAGGATTGGAATTTCCTTAATGGCTTGTAACAAAGAAATTTTGGTACAGACATTTTTAAATTCATCTAGAAAATCATAATTAGGCAACATGATCTTCTTTTCTACTCCTTTATCAACTTGTAGTCTTTCAGGAAAAGGAGGTGTAGAAGTAGATATTGGTTGCTCAATTATAGGAGTTGAGTTCACTGGTTCTTTCTATTTTTCATTTTCAATATTTTGGTTTTGGATAGATGTTCCCTCAAAACTTTTATTGGGCTGTAGAAAATCTTCCTCAGAATTGTCTTGTTCCTGAATAACTACAGAAGGTCTTTCCTTTTCTAATATCCTACCAGATCTTAGTTGAACATCATTGAGATCTAGAGGAGTGATCATATAAGTTGGAAATTTTTGTCCTTCCACCATGTAAGTATTCTGAGGATTTTTATTATTGAGGTTTGGTAATGGTTGGGCATGTAGTTGATTTGGTCTATACTGAAATGGAAGTAAGAGTTGAGGACTTTGGTTTTGTTGTGGAATTTGCTGTGGAATTTGTTGTGGAATTTGTTTTGGATTTTGTTGTAGAAATGGTAATGAAAGATGAGTTTTCTGATTTTGAAGTTGTGGCTGCTGATTTTGTTGTGGAATGTGTGGGGGAGGATAGTTCTGATATGATGGAGGATATTGATAATATTGAAAAAATCTCAAATAAGGATTTTGTACTCCTTGTACCGAAGGTTGAGATTGAGATTGAGGTTGAGGCCAAGGTTGCTGGAAAGAATTCCAATTTGGTGTGGGCTGAAGATACATTTGATTGTTAAATCCCTGATTTTGTGGCCCTTGCCAAGGTTTTCTAAAGACAAAGAAAAGAGGTTCTGCTGAATTTGGAACTGTTTCTTCTTGAAAAGCAGCCTTAAGACCTGGAATCAAAGGACAACCCTTGGTTTCATGATTCTCTAAGCAAATCATACAAGTCTCTATAATTTTTGCATCTAAAGGGCATTCTCTTAGAGCATTTTTTTTTTCTGCATTGTGGATAGAAAATAGCTAAAGCATCAGCCTTGGTTTTCTTCTTGTTTTGCAACTTAAGGGTGTCTATTTGCTCACTAAGACTCGCTAGAATATTTGTTTTGAATTCATCGAGCATATTACCAATTTCTGCCCTACTCATTGATCCAGTTGTAGATTTATTTACTCTAAAAAGAGAAGGATCTCTTGGACCTTTTCCAGTTTTGGATTTCCCTCTTAAGAGATGAACACATAATTCTCCTATATCATTTAATGGAAGTAGAGAGATATCTCCCTTCCCCATCATGTTAAGGATATGTATCCACTCATCTCTAATGGATTTTAATAAAAGAGCTTTTAAGGTATCTTCATCTAAATTGTCCATCTTTGTTCTTTTCAAATTATAGTTGAATCTCTCAATAAAATCCTCTAAATTTTCATTCTCTCTTTGCATCATTTTGAAAACTTCATCTTTGTGAGTGGTAGGCATGCAATAATCCAAATACCTATCCAAAAACACTTTTTTCATGTCATTCCATGTTCTAATGGACTAAGTGACTAACTCCATGAACCACTTCAAAGCAGCTCCTTTCAGTGTTGAAGGGAACAAATTAAGTTTTTGAGAGCCTTCTAGATAATCATAGGTTCTGCACAAGACTTCAAACTAAAATAAAAATGTTTCAGGATCCTCACTTTTTAACCCATGGAAGTTTGGGAGGAAAAAAGGTGAGATATTTTTCATTGTGGCATTTGTTTCTTCATCCAAAATAGGGAATCCAAAATAATTATCTATTTCCCTATTTCCTTTGCCTCCTCCATTATTTCCTCTACCTCCTCCATTATTTCCTCTACCTCTTCCTCTACCCCCTCCTCCAAACAGTGTGAATTCTCCATCCCCTCCTTCTTCTGCCATTATAGTTTCTTTAGGGTCAGTATAGGGTTCAACATGCAAGGTTACTTTCTCCTCCTCTAGTTCTTCTATTAATGGGATATGGGAGAGAGGTTCTACTTCTTCTTCCTCACCAGGTATTCCTAATTCTTCAACTAAAATGTGCTCCCCTGTAGAGGTGAAAAAGGCTACTCCTGTTGTTGGAGATCCAAGTTTTTTCTCCTCTAGGACTAACATGGTAGATGAAGTAGGAGATTCTTTTGATTGGATTTCTACCCCTGGAATTTCAGGAGTTTTATGGCTGGGAGTATCATTTTGGGATGGAGGTGTATCTCTTTTTGTTCTTAGTGGAGTAGGTGGTGTTGTAGGAATTGAACTCCTACCTCTAGCTATAAATCTACCCCTAGAGTCTTTTTCTCTATGCATATCATTATTTTTTTTTAATGTAAGAGATAAGGTTACCTAGTTACACTTCCTCAACAATGGCGCCAAAATGTTTAGTTAATTTAGTATCCTAAATTGCTTTGCATAAATTATCAACCGAGGCTCGTAAGCTAATGAAGTGTAGTGCGTTGTATGTCCTAGTTAACCCTTCTTATTCATTGTTTTGTATTGTATATTGTTTTAGGGGTTTCTATTCTTTGATCCCTAATGATGTACAATTTGAACTATGAGAAACCGAATCTAAATTTCTTAAAGGTGAACCAAGAGCTCAAAACTAATCAAAATCTAAGTTAAAAGAATGAAAAAAAAAGAGCGTCTATTTGATTTTGTCATTGATCCTAAGTCAAGAATTAAAAGGTGAAATTTGTAAGGCCAATCGAAATAATTACAGAGAATGAAACTGACTAAAGAACTTTTAGTTGTCTAAGCCTTCAATTTTGAAAGATAACTTTCTTGAGATGGCATACAAGCAACTTACTCTACTTTATAGTCCAAAGAACTAAATCAAATATCCAGAGAGTAACCAATTGATTTCAATCCTCGTGAAGTGAATGTTTAACCATTTAGTTTAGGATGGATATCAGGTTGAAATGGTGAAAAAAAACATTTATTCACACAGTGCATTGGCAATCTGAACTAGCAAATAAATAACAGAGGAAACAAACAGTAAGTAAACTAATCAACAATGCATTCTTATTACTTTTCAACCTTACCCTGTTTAAAGACAAAGTTGTTTCCTCTATGAAATAGATTGAAGAAACAAGACTGCACCATCGAATTATAACATTATACTATTGATCCAAACTAAAAGAAAACAAACTACAGGGAATCAACATAAACTACAAATACTACTAAAAGTAAATAATGAAAGTAAACTAAACAGTAGACAAAATAAAAAGAAAATCCTCCTTCAATGCAGGGGCCCTCTGCAACTAACTAAGTTGAGCTGCTAATTAGCTAAAGATATTCTTTCAAATGATCACTTGGTCAAACACGAATTCATATTATTAATAGGAAAAAAAGTTCCAAAATTACAAAGTTGTAAGTCTGAGCTTAATACATCCAAAAATTCGAACCTTTTCTCAGTTCTATACAACTGATATTTAAAGAAACATCCCTAACTGTTTTTTGAGAGAAATTAGCTACATGTGGTCTACACATTTACAATAGTTCTGCGTAAGTGATTGATCAACTACAGGTGACTTTAAGTTAGCAAGATGGTTGAATGAAATCGTTATCACCGGTGGCTGGTTCAAGTTATTATTGCAAGAGTCGGATTTTATTAATTAACCATGAAGAGTAGACAAGGTGTCCTACTGCTCTTGGGTTTCTTTGTTTGACTCCTCCTTTGACTGTGGTCTTGAGCTAGATTTTTTTGTCGATCTAGGCTGGGTGACTAGGATCTGATCCATGTCGAGACGAATCCAGAGAAGCCCATGTGGCTGGTTTCTTCATTTGACACATGTATCCTGTTCAACCATGGAAGTAGCTACGGAACACATGGTTAGCTGCAAAATAGGCTATGTTTTGTAGCTAATTTGCAAACACTTATTTCAAATAGAAAAAACATAAAAGTATAACATGTCAATCATTTAATGTCTTCCTTGAGACAAAATCTCTCTCTCTCTCTCTCTCTCTCTCTCTCTCTCTCTCTCTCTCTCTGAATGAGTGAGAGAATGAACTGAAAATATAAAACTATACGAGAAATATAGCTATTACACATTTTTCCTTTTTTATAGGAATCCAATGATACAATTTTGGCAAGGTCATGAATTTTAGTTTTTAAAATGTATTTTTGATATATAAATGAATTTAGAGCCACCCAAAAAACCCTTGAAATATTCCAATTTTACAAATGATATTTTCGAAGCTTATGATTCCTAAAATCCCTACAAATTTTGTTAACAAAAATTTTTCTGATAGTACGAAGGCAATTTGTACCCACAAGCTTACCTAGGGCCTCTCACAGATAGTAGCATTCCCAATTTATTCATCCAACATTATCGGCATGCCAAGAAAAGCAATATGTGAGAAATAGAGGTTTGGTGCACCTTCTACCAAGAGACAGATGTTTGGTGGAGTGAAATGGAGAGATATTTGGAGATTCTTGCCCCCAAACACCCTGTGTTAATTCCTTGCATATAAAAAATGATTTATCAAATACATCTTCCAGCTATACCCATTAGCATTAGCATGAAAAACCAAAATCAAATGCATTAATCAATAGAGAGAAATTATTTGCTCCGAAGAAAATATTTTTTTTTATATTATGCCATGGTATTACAATCATTTCTCCTCTGCAATCCTTGGTCCATGTTCTGCCTCTCACCGCAGTTCATTATCAAGACAAACACTGCTTATGGCTTATTACAAGGAAGCCCACAAGTCTTTATTGCGACAACACTTCGGTAAAATACATTCTCATCCCTTTGTTCCCTGGATGGCACTTCCTTTTTAGATAGCTTGGAGGAGTGATCACATTGAACCTAAACACTTTGTTGAGCATGTTCTCTATGGAATTTTTATTATTTTTGGCTTAGTGGGTCCTGACCCAGGTTTAGAGTTAGTCGTGCCAAAGAAATCCCTACACTACTGGCCCTTTCAGCATCAATCCATGGAACACAGACTAAATACTCACCTGAAGCAGTATGGGGGAATGCCGGAACCAAGTTTCTACACCCAAAGATGAGCATGATGTTGTTTTATACCCTAAAGCTACCTTCACGCAGATCGATAAGCCTTTAAGGCTTATTGACGTAAATTATTTAATCATCCTCTAGACCTCCGTGAAGGTTTATGACTGTCTTTCGCGGACCCTGAATCGGCGAATCCACTATGTACGTGCATCAAAGATTACTTATAACCCAGTAATGACTTAGATCAACTTAAGTGTTTGAATACTTCAACATACAACAAGTTAATCTTCGCGTAAATAGTTAATAGTAATTGTGTTCATATAATTGTATAAGGCGGTAAAGTTGCACATTAAAACATCATTATTTCATAAACCCATTTTAACATAAGGCACATTCATATAAACAAAAGTAAAGAGATAAACACAAGTATTTTTGCAACAATCTTCTTTATTAATACTCAATTCTGCTTACAGACTCGAGACTTCCCTGTGCAATTAGCTACATAGGTCTGTGCACTCAGCTGTGAAATCTACTCTAGGCCTCTGCTCACATATCTACAAAGCCTTTCCTCCTGCTCTTCTCTGCTAACTCTTTAGACTTCTCCCATAGACCAAACTTCATTACTTGCCTTAGACTTCCTAAGACACACCAATTTATACAATCCCATGGTCCGTGGACCATGGGTATATCCTCAAAAATCCGACTCAACTTACATAAAGAAGGGTAAATCCTTTATGACTCTTTAATTATCTACGTGCTCCGCGACCACAACTTGTGGAGAATTTACATGTTTATACAACAAAACTTGGATTTTTCCCCCAAAATTGACCCTAGTGGACCCCATCCCAAAAGGGCCCCAACAAAAAGATCGTGACTCACCCTCAAGTCACTCTACTAGTGTGGAGATCTTATCGTGAAGATCCCCCAGCTCCACCCATGCCATTGCTACCTCAACTGCGCTCTGCGTGGCTACCTATTTGATCTGTTCCACCAACTTCTCTGTGGTTGGTCCTACACTATCTTGCTGGATTTTCTACTATGTACTCTACAAGTTCACAAATTTCTCCTGAATATTGGTAGAGACAATGTAGGCCACATCCAACCAAGGCCCCAATCTGGTTTTGAGGACTACCTCTTTCCTCTGTGTTGCTTCCACCTATGTAAGTAGCTACCTCACCTCGTGTAGCTTAGCAAGGCATTGTGCAACAGCAATGGTGCGTGTCATTTCCTTTACTTCATCATACTATATCTAGAGCTCAGGCACTTCTATATTTAAGAGCTGCTGGGTGGGATCCTCCTGCGAGGTCATGACTACCTCCATAGCCTGCTCAAAAATCACAGTGCATTCGACCACTGCAGCATCCACTATCGTGACTCCATCCTTCACAGCAGCTTCACATTGTTCCCTTACCTCTGGCGGAGTTGAGGGCTATGACTTCAACTCCAACTCTATTATCTTTAGGTTCAGCTCGACCTGAACATGGGCCACTTCATTCTTGGCATCTCGTACACTTGTAGGAATATTTTTGATCTTTGTCTCCAATGGTTCTTCCTCTGATATACGCAGTTCAGGTACTGTTCTGTAGGCTTCTTCTACCATGACTCCAACTTGGGCTTTCTGCACTTGAATTTTCTTCTATGCCTCCAGCGCCTTGGACTTCTCAGCGAACATATGTTCATTGTTCACTCGATACTCACTAATGAGGCTGAGCACGCATTGCTGCTAATTTCTAAACTCTGCTAACACCCCTTCTTGAGCATGTGGAGGTACTCATTGGGGAGCGCGGTGAGGTTGAGGCTGATGTTCTTCAAAGAACTCACTATGGCCTTGTCATCAGCCACCTCCATGTTCAAATATCCATCTAGTAGCGCGACTACCTGGAGGTCTAGTGATCGAACCATCCCAGCTGCCTAAGTGGTCCCCGGTGCCAAATTTGTTGACGCAACGTTATGCTACCCTACGCCTCCCTGGATTCTAGTCGTCTGAATCTGCAGCTCACACAAATCCTTTTGGATGATGCTTAGTGCATGTTGTTGTTTTTTATCAAAATATTGTAGTACTTTTGTCATGGTATCATGCACCTTGTCGCCTATCTCATCCACATCGCCATCAATCAGAGTAATTGGGTCCAGCAACGGCTTGGTTGCTTTCAATTTCTTCTGCTCCCTTCCTTTTCTTGTTCCCTATACCGTTTGACCCGAAAGGGAGTGCTCTCCTACTCCTCCTAGCCACTGCCACCTTGTTCTGACTGCTCCTCCTCCTCTATTTGGGGCGAAAGAGACTTACCACTGTGATCGTAGTCTCACTACTCCTATTTGGCCTACTGCATCGCAGCGCACTCTGCTTCCACTTGGGCCTTCTCTTTGACCTATTATTTCCATTTCTCAGCCAACGGTTGAACCTTATGCTTGGCTGCTTCTTTTCTCTTCTTCTCCGCGGACTTGCTAGTCCTTATGGCTAGATCAGATGGAGAGTGCCATTCTGTCGGTCAGTGCTTGATGACCTCCTCAATAGCATCATCTGTAGCAAGGTAGCTTGGGTTGAACCATTTTTGCTGCAAATCCTTTCGTGCCCAAATGTATACGTAGTGGAAGTTGACTTTGAACTCTGCATACCCTGAAAGTTGTTCAAACACAGTTGGTGACAACCACAGCTTCTGTTTGATGGCCATGTGAATGCTCGCCTCCATCAACACCCAAAATACTTTGGTCTATGTGACCCACACAACATTTTTTATGTCCCAAAGTGATGCAAACTTTGTAGCATCTGGCAAATATTTCTCCATGGGAGGAAACTAGCTTTTCTCTAGTAGATCCCGAGTGACAAGCACAATCGAGAGCAAAAACCATGAATAGTGGAATGTTTTACTCTCATCCTGTGCCTATTGAAAATTCGCGAGGAACTCACTATAAAGGTAGCGCGCCCAGTTGAACTGCGCACCCTCCGCGCACTATGCAACCAAGGAGATTACTAGCACCAGAACCTAGTCCACATGACATTTTCTCATAACCTTTCCAACAAGGATCTACGTGGAAACCTTTACCATGGGGTCAGTGATTGAGGTAATAGAGTACCCGTGTAGCTTCTTTACAAGCTTGAAGTTGTCCGGATTCAATCCTGAGTGCAGAAACAACGTGATCTGATGGATCAACATATCAGTGATAGGGATCAACGTGCTTAGCCACAAGAATACGTCATACACCAGGCACAACAACTACTTAATGAGAATCAAGTTGATATTGGAGCGATGGTAGTGGGGCACCCACAACAGGTTCAGTAACCCCAACTGGTTCACTCTGTGAATTCACTCCACAGGCTCTAACGCGATGACACTAGATTCTTTGTAAAAGACCCTCTTGTATAGTTGTCTGTAGCAAGGTGGGGGAACCGCTCGTGATCCGCCAAATCCCAGTCCTCCAACTTGAAATGTCGGATCTTCAAAAGTGAGGTTCTCTAGTAACATGGGTGTATTGAGGAGGAATTGTCCTGCATCTAGGTCCTTAGGGACCTTCACTTTCCCTTTGCATGGAGGGATGTAATCCAGCAACTTGGATATTGGATCCACCCCCTCTCTGTCTACGTCCTCCGCACCCTCTTCAGCCTCCAATTCCACCACTTTCCCCTTCTCTTTCGCACTCAGTTTGTCTTTCTTCTGAGCCTGAGTGACTACATGCTTCCTCGGTGACTCGTGCACCACAATGGGCTTCTTTTGCTTGTCCTTCTTATCTTTGGGGATTTCCCTCACTGGCATCGACTTCAGCCTAGGCAACGTCGGTGTCATGGTAACTATAGCTAGAGTTTCCATGCTCATAAACTTTGCAACTCCTTCAAAGGTGACAGTCCCTCTAGTACTAGTAGTCTCTCCTGGTCTAGACATCTTGGTAAGAACAAACCACTGGGTTTCCTCAGGTAACTTGTCAAGTACATAACTAGTGACCAAATTAGTGTAAACCAGAGGATTCATAAACAATTGAAAACTGAACACCAAAATTCTAAGAATGCAAAGTGTTTTTTGTTGGATGGCTGTTTAATTTATAGGCGAATTCAAATTCAAATTCAACTTTTCCCCCCAAAATCTGTTCATAAATGTTGAATTGGTGTCAGAATTTCCAAATATTTGACTCTTAAATTTAGCCTTAAATGCCTTAAATTCCCCCCCCCCCACCCCGCTCCTCTTAACTGTCTTCTAGCAATCAAATCATGAACAGTGACTGTAACGGTTACTTTCTGGTTGTGTTGTGCACTCTCTCCCTCTATAGCGTAGCTCTCTTTGCACTTCTTCTGGTACTGTGACAACATTTGTTTTCACGCATACTCCCTATTGTGTATCTCTATCAACCAGGAAGTGTAGTTTATAGTCCCGCGCCTCCTTGCAGTTGCCTGGAGTGCTAAGACTATGCTACTGTTGTGTAATCATTAGGCTAGATGTTCGGTGTATGGCTTCAATCAGCTTCCATTTACCCTTCCTAGATATGGGTCTCCATTCAACTTCGCGAGCTAAACTGCTCCACCATCTGTAATCTCTTTTATAACATATGGCCCGAGCCAGTGCATCTAAAATATTCCTGGAAACTTATCAAATTTACTATCATATAATAAAACTAAATAATTTACCTTGAAGGTGTGAAATTTGATGTGCCGATCGCGCCAAGCTTTTTTACGTCCCTTCTAAGCATGTTAATGGAATCTAGCCAAAAACCTATCTTCCTCAAGCTCTGTTAGCTACGCGAGCCTTTCTTCTAAGGCTTCATAGTTCGTCATTCTAGTGAAAGTCGTTATGCATAGACTAGGCACAATGTATTCCATAGGCATTACAACTTCTACACCATAAACCAACTGAAAAGGTGTCTGACCAATAAGCTTTTTACAACTAGTTCTGTAGGCCCATAACACTACCAGTATGCGCACATCCCAATCATTCCGCTGCACGTTGCAAACCTTTGTCAGGACATTCTTCAATATCTTATTAAAAGCCTCAACTCTTCCTTTGGCCTAAGGATGGTATGGTGCACTCTTCTGATGACAAACGTAGAACTCCTCTGTTAGCGCACTGATTGTTTCGTTGAGAAAATGTGTACCGCGATCTCTCATCAATACCTTCGGGCAACCAAACCTGGTCAACACATATTCAAATAAGAATTTTTCTGTTGTTGCCCATGTACAGTCCTTCACAAGTTGTGCCTCACCCATCTGGTCAAATATTTGGTCGCGGTGATGATATACCGCGCACCTGTTTTCTTTCCTAGAGGCTGAATTGGTCCTACGAAATCAATTGCCCATTTCTCAAGTGGCTGCAATGACACCTACAGATTCAAAGGCAGCTCATCCCTCTATGATGGCCTGCCCGTCCTCTGACATGCATCACATGCCCTGCAATATTCTTTAGAATCCTTATGCAACGTCAGCCACCACAACCGAGCGTGCAAAGTCTTTTGCGTTGTTTCTTTTCCTACATAATGTCCTCCTGCATCTCCTCCATGAGCTTCAGCAAGGACATTGTTTCTTTCAAAGTCAGGCAAATAGCATCAAAGTATTTCGTCTAATCCCATTTTATATAAATGGCCTACAATTACATAAAAGTCGATCATGCGCACCACCAATTCTTTCTTCTCTTGACTGGTGTATCCGTCTAGAGTCGTCCCTATGGTCAGAAAGTGGATAATGTCTACAAATTGATTATCCACTACACACACTACAAACAAATGCACGTTAGGCAACCCTTCCTCCAAATTGGTAGGCTCCTCTCCTATTTCAATGTGTGACAAATGGTTTGGCACTGCATTCAACCTTCTTAGCTTCATAATCACCTCGAAATCATACTCCTGAAACAACAACAACCATCTGCATATTCCCCCCCCAACACAAGCTTATTAACTAATTATTTCAATGCAGAATGATTTGTGTACATCATGAAATGTTTGGTTAGCAGGTAATGTTTGAACTTTTGGAGCGTGTAGACAATTTCCAAGCCTTCGCGCTCTATCGTCGAATAATTCTTTTCAGCCTTAGACAACTTCATGTCAATATCCCAATCAATTCCAAGGAGCACAAGATATGGATTGTTGTCATCAACAATCTCTATTACTTCAAAGTTAGCCAACAAACTCGCATCTTCTATATCTACAGTTACTCCATGCAATCTCCCCATAGGGATAATCTTCAGTTGATTTACCATTCTTAATTGAAACGGAGACCACTGCAGCGCAGGCCTCCCCATTGTTTCCCAAGTTTGTTTAGTAAAAACATTCACATCCGATCCCAGATCCAGAATAACTTGATCCATCTCTTATTCTCCTATTTGTGAGGTGAGCCCCATCTTGCATCGTATTATTGTCTTATGTCTATAGATATTTCTGACTATACGGTGCCCATCAGAAGCATTATCCCTACCAACACATTTATTTATCAACTCCTGTAATCCTTTCACAACCCTGTTGTCGCGTAGCAATTTCATGCAAGTCTCCAAGAAAGTAGTGAACATGGAGGGGTCAACTTCTTTAGATAGCCTATCTTGACTTCCTAAGGTAGAGGCTTCAGTGAAGCTTTTCTTTGATCCATGAAAGTTTCCTTTGCGCTCTCTAGATCAAACCCAACTTCTTTTTATGGAGCCTTGTGGACCCATCCACCTTCTTCAGGTTGTTTTCCCTTATCGTCACCAGTTGTCATACCACTTCACAACACGATATTGACATTGGGATCCTCTTCGAGAGGCTCTGCCCTCATCATCTACAAGTTCTAGGTAGCTTGTTGAGGTTGCACCTTCTTCTCTTGCATTTTAGCTATCAATATATCGTGTGGTCAAACTGAGTACAATACCATCCTGACAGGCATGTTTGGCTTGTAAACTCCCTCGCGTAGTGTCCTCACACTCCGCAATTATAGAAAATAACTTTCCCTTGACATCTACCAGGTCCTCCTCCTCCTCGGCCTCATCCGCGTCCTTGATATCCTCTGCACGCTCCCCCAACACCTTAATCCAAAGGCCGAGTTTCTGTTTTTATTTGATATGTGGGCATTCTTTCCATCATCAATTCGTAGCTATGATTGTTACCTTCATCGTGGCCCACTGATTTATAGAAATTGCTAAATAGTTGTTGCAGTGTCTACACAAATTTTTGTAGCAAGTGGCAATTGTCTATTACATGTTTTCCTACTACTTGACAGATAGCGCACCACAACGCAGGCCCTGTACTTGGTCCAGCTTGAGCTTCCTACCTCAGGGGCATTGGCCCTCCTCCTTCCATATAATTTGTGAAAAGAGGGCAGTGATCCTTATCATGCCCCTGCCTTTTACACTTGAGGCACCAAACTTCTTCACACACTTCCGACCAAGCTGCTTTTTCCTTCTTTAAGCTCTGAAATGCCAAGCATAGGTTCTGCAACTCTACATGAATCTGTTGAACTCCCAACGTCATGTCCTAGATAGGTGTCTCATGTAATCTCATTGCGATCTCCAGTGCTTCCGCCTGAGTCCTTATATTTTGTTGTGACAAAGCAATCCTTAAGTGAGGCAGGAGTGCAGATATAACCTAATCGCAGTGCTGACTGTCTGTGAGATTCATATTGGCTTCACAGATTCCGTACATCAGTATTTGATCGAGCTCCTAGGGCGCCTCACCAATATTCATTGCGATTTCCTTTAACCCCACTATGGATTATGTTTCAGACTTAGGCCTCCCGAATTCCTTGTTCAATGCAGTCTGGGTGTCCGCTAATGATGCCAATGGACTATCAGTGCAGTACTTAATGTACCATGTCAATGCGCGATCTTGTAAAGCAGTAACCAATTGTGCTTTCTTCATAAGATCATCTGTAATATTTTGTGTTGTCCACACGGCCTTTGCCACAAACCAAAACTGGTTAGGGTCGTCATTCCCCAAGCCCTTTAAAATGGGCAACTTCATTGTATTCGACATGTTGAATGGTGGTGGAGGTGGTGGCAGTGTGGGTGAAGGTGTATGTTGTGGAGGTAAAGGTGGAGGTGGTGTGGGCGGATGAGGTATTCGCGGAAATCCCTCTCTTATCAATTGTACAATGTTTCACAGTGAGGCCTGTACTACTCCCTCGTTGTCACTCAAAGGAGGTTCTATCAATGGGTTGTATTCAGGACCTATTTTGTCCGGATTTCTAAAGAATCATCCACTTCGTGTAGATCCAAACATTGAGGTAGTGGCATAACCCACTTTTCACACAAGAGCATTTTAATCTAAGTATTCAAAGATCTCAAATACTTACCTCACAGTGCCTTGACAAAGTGTCGTTCCACTTCGCTGTAACTGACTGAGGTATCAACTACGAATTCTATCACGAATCCTCCTATGACTTGATCAAGCCAGTGATCAATAGTGCGTGTGAGCTTATCTTCAGAAGCTTCCAACCTCTGTACTAGCTCTGAGGTCCACACTATTGGACCGTCAAGCCTCCACCTTCCTTGGTTGTCTTCCAATTTAGTGATCCACTCATATAGTTCGATCGGGAAGGTGGAGAAGAAGATCTCGTGTATTTTTGTGTATAAAGATATGTCCAACCATTGTTCTTTTGTCAGGTGCAGATATCTGTTTTCTTGTGCTGCAAATTCATCGATCTTTCTATCCAACCACTCCTCAATTTATTTTTTGGTTGGATTCCAGTGATTCGACATCACACATCTTGACGGCTCCCGCCGTTTGATTACACCTGTTCAACTTTTATTAAGGGTCCGGATGGCTTTAATGCAGAATTACTCCACGGTACGTCGTCTCGTGGTTTGGGTTTAGGGTTTTAACCCGCTCTTCCGGTTACCGAGGCACACCTGCCGGTTCCTATCCCTTTTGTTAACGTTGCCGGGTTTCACTTACCATTTCCTCACTTCGTTTTGTTGGGAGACGCTCTGTCTGTGCCGCGGGAAGAACTCGGGTTTTTGCTCCAGGGTTTCAATGACGCCTTCGCCGTGGCTTGCCGTTGTTCTTAAGACTGTGGGTAACACTTTCGAGTCCCTGTTCTGTTGTATTACTGTTTATTTGGTATTTTCTCTGGTACTATTAGTCAATAGCATATCGTTTTGGATTCCATACCCTCACTACTTGCAATTCTCAGTTTAATTGGTCTGGTTTATTCCTAATTTGCAGGGTTACTCCGACTTCCACGCTTCTCTGGATCTCCTGGTAAGCTTACTTTCCCTGATAAATGTTTTGGGCTTTTATGGTTTCGTTCCTAACGTTTTTCTGCCACTGTCAGCAGGTCATGATGGTCTTTTTCTGGTTGTATCGAGTCTCTTCTGCATATACAGGTAACTGTCGTTAACTATTGCCGGATCTTTACCTCATTTTTTTGGATTAGGTTTCTCATGCCGGTTTCTAACATCGTTGTTTGGTGTTTTTCTTTCTTTCGCAGATACCCACTTGTCCCCTTCGATGTCCAATGCTGTCCTTCGAACTCGCTGGTGGATTCGTGACTTCAGTCACCGGGTAGTTCTACTCCACTTGTAGACAATATGTTTGTTTGTCGATGTTGAATGTTCTGTGGTTCTTTGTCTTCAGTTTAAATTCGGCCCTGTGGGTTAATGTCCCTTCAGATTATTGTTTGCTCGCTTTCGAGTTCTGTAATTGTATAACCCTTTTCGGGTTCTGGTTATTCGCTATCCTCCTTTTGGAATAACTCTGGTTGGGTAGTCCGTTTACGGCATCTGGGTGTTCGGTCGAGTCGTTGAGGGTCTCCTCGACGGTGTTGAGCCCTCCTCTTGTTATCTTGTATTTGGGCACCACAAGCCCTCGGCGTCTTATTTCAACTGCTATGATTTAAGTTATTTTTGGTTACGTCGTCACTGTGTGTGTCGTTGATTCAACAATGAATCCCCGCCTGTACTTTATATATATGTATGGCTTAATATGCTCAAAGATTTCTTTTCTACAGGGGTTATTTGACTCTCGCTCTTTTATGTTATTGTCAATGAAACATGGAAATTCACAACTCCGTTCTCGAATATTTGATACTATTACATATATCAGTTAAAAGAAAGAATTTATAATGTGCCCTGTTCGAATTCTGTAGCTTTCGTTTCATGCATTCGATATCATGAGGGTTTGTCAAATTTTACAGTACCTGTAGATTCTCCGTTGCCGAATGAAAGTTTTCTTTTATCTGTGGGCCGTTTCCGGGACTCTTCACTGTTCTTTCGTTCACAGTTAATGATTCAGGTCGACTTCGGTCGTCCGCCTGTACTTGATTCGCTTTCTCTATTTGCTCCTTCTATTATGTAGTTGCTACTCACACACTTCACACACGATGATAATTTCTAAATAACAAAATAATTCTGAGTTCGTGATTCTGATGGCAGAGAATAATCTTGTGATTCAATTTTACAGTAATGAATGAAACAAATGTATCTTCTTCTTTTCTGATAAACCAAGATGGTTATGTTTGCTCTGTTTTTTTTCGGGGGAGAGAACCCGTACAATGCTGTCCCTCCTGTTTTTAAATAAAATGTTTTCAACTGTTCTTGGTAAAACTACTTTAACAGAAAGTAACTATTTTGCCAGTTATGAAACTAATTCTAACTGTTACAACTGTAAAGAACTAATTTAGTTAATTGCCCTGTAATTAGTTTCCTAAACAACTGTGACAGAAAAATAAAAAAAACTAAAGTAAAAGTAAAATCAAATGACTGACAAGCCCAACACTTGTCTAGTTAAAATGAATGACCATTTGTTCCTGAATTCTTCATGAGACTGTCAGCCTTTTAAGTCTCCTCGGAGCTGGATGCTCCTGCATCAGGCTCCCGGGGTGACGAAAAAATCATGGCTCCGTTCCATGAGGTCTTTAACAGAGTAGCCTGCTTTCTGGATTTGTGTCTCCGTCAACCATGAACTGTCCTCTATTGGACGGTTCCTCCATTTGACCAAATATCTCAAATATTCTTTCCTCCGTGTACGCTTTTCTACCTGTGTGTCCAAGATTCCCTCAATTTCGACGGGTGGTGCCTTCGGCATCTGTCTCGTCCATAAGTCTCCTTCCAATTGGGTGTCCCGTGGTGGCTCTGCCGCCGCATCATCTGCTGAACCTGCAACATAGGGGAACAGATCTGCCACATTAAATATAGGGGAAATACCAATCCCTGGTGGCAACTGTATCTCGTATGCGTTTGCAGAAAATTTGCGAATGATCTTGCAGGGCCCGATTTTCCTGAACTTTAGTTTGTTGTACTCTCGCTTAGGAAATCGTTCCTTGCGTAAGTACGCGAGAACTTCATCTCCGACATTATACTGCACTTCCCTGCGCTTGGTGTCAGCTCGCTGTTTATATTTCTGGCTGCTATCCTGCAATTTAAGCTTTACCTGTTCATGTAACTTGCTCATAGCTTGGGCGAAATCTTCTCCATCAGCACTCCGCTTCTCCAGTTTACCCAAATCTCGTAATTCGTGCACTCCTCGCGGGTGCATGCCATATAATATTTGGAAAGGACTGTAGCCTGTGCTACGGTTGGGAGAATCATTATATGCAAATTCTGCCTGTGCTAACACACGATCCCATGTACGAGAATTTTCACCTGTTAAACTTCTGAGCAAATTCCCCAAGCTCCTGTTCACTACCTCCGTCTGTCCGTCTGTCTGTGGATGGTAGGCGGAGCTGAACTGCAACTGAGTGTCTAGCTTCTTCCATAAGGTTCTCCAGAAGTGACCAGTAAATTTGACATCTCTGTCAGAAATAATGCTTCGTGGTAGTCCATGTAACCGTACAATTTCTGTGAAGAAAAGGTGTGCTATGTAGGTAGCGTCACTGGTTTTTCTGCACGGTACAAAGTGTGCCATCTTTGAAAATCGGTCGACTACAACCATCACCGAATCAAAGCCACACTGTGTTTTTGGTAATCCTAGCACAAAGTCCATACTGACCAAATCCCACGGTCGACTAGGGACGGGTAATGGCATATAAAGGCCAGTGTTTTGACTGTGTCCTTTTGCCAATTGACAAGTTCTGCACCTGGCCACATATCTCTGTACATCCCTCTGCATCTTAGGCCAAAAATAGAAGTGCTGTACCTGTGCGATAGTTTTGTCAATTCCAAAGTGTCCTGCCAAACCTCCGCTGTGTTTCTCCTGTATGATATTGTCCCGCATGGAACAATTTGGGATGCATAACTGTCCCCCCTTGAACAGTAAACCCTCCTGAAGGTTATAGTCCAGCCACTTGCTGTCATTTCGCAATAGCGGGTTTTGACAAGCCTCATAGGCTTCCATAAACTCGCTGTCCGTCGGATACAGCTCTTTCAGGTGCTCAAATCCTAAGATTTGCATGGTGCTCTCTTGTAACAGTAATGTTCTCCTACTGAGTGCATCTGCTACTTTATTCGATTGCCCACTAATATGTTTCAATACAAAAGTGAAACTTTGCAGATACTCAACCCAGGCTGCATGTTTATGGTTTAGTTTATGCTGTTGCATGATATACTGTAACGCAGAATTATCAGAAAATAAGACAAATTCGTTACCTAGTAAATAATGCCGCCAATGCTTTAAAGCCTGCACAATGGTGTAGAATTCCTTGTCATAGGTCGAGTACTTCTGTCTGCTCTCGTTTAGCTTCTCGCTGAAGTAAGCAACTGGTCTGTCCTCCTGGCTGAGAACTGCTCCAATGGCTGTACCACTGGCGTCACAACGAACTTGAAAAAGTTTGTTGAAATCTGGCAGTCTCAATATGGGTCTTTCAGTAATCTTTTTCTTTAAGATCTGAAAGCTTTTTTCTGCTGCTGCTGTCCAGTGAAAAGGTTGATTCACTTTTTTAATCGTGTCTAACATGGGGGCGCAAATCTCGCTGAAATTCCTAATGAACTTTCTGTAGAAACTGGCAAGTCCATGGAAACTTCGCACGTCAAACAAACTCTTCGGAGAGGGCCAGCTAACTATAGCTGCCACTTTCTCTGGGTCCATCTTTAATTCATTCTCCGCAATAACAAAACCCAGATATATCAGTTCCTTCTAAAAAAAGGTACATTTCTTCAAGTTGATTAACAGCTTGTTTTGCTGTAATTTCTTTAGCACGCTCTGTAAATGTCTGTAATGCTCCTCCTTCGTTCTACTGAATATCAAAATATCATCCAAGTAAACTATAACAAACTTACCGTTGAATTCTTTCAGCACCTCATTCATCAACCGCATGAATGTGCTGGGAGCGTTACTCAAACCAAATGGCATCACCAGCCATTCATACAAGCCTTCATTCGTTTTGAATGCAGTTTTCCATTCATCTCCCTCACGAATCCTGATTTGGTGATACCCGCTTTTCAGATCAATCTTTGAAAAGTAGGTCGCTCCACTTAGGCAATCCATCATATCATCCATCCTTGGCAAGGGAAACCTGTACCTAATGGTAATCTTGTTAATGGCCCTGGAATCCGTACACATCCTCCATTCTCCACCTTTCTTGGGGGCCAAAACAGTGGGTACTGCGCAAGGACTCATGCTCTCCCGAATCAAGCCTTTGTCCAACAACTCTTGGACCTGTTTTCTAATCTCTTCATGCTCCTTGGGACTCATGCGGTAGGCTGCTTTGTTTGGCAGACTCGCTCCTGGTATAAAGTCAATGCAATGACTAATACCCCGTCTAGGTGGCAACTCATCTGGAAGGTCATCCACCACAATATCCCCAAAATCCTGTAGCAACCTCTGAACATCCTCTGGTAAATCTGATACCTGCGTGTGGAGCACCACTGTCTTTGGTCTCCTTATGACAGCAAAGCTTACCTCACTGTCCTCAATCTGTTTTATGAATTCTTTTCCTCCTAACAGCAGTGCCTTCACTCCACTGGCTTCTGCTGTGTTTTCCTCCTTGATGGGTACAAGCGTATGCTTGATCCCATCTTTCACAAATTTGTAACAGTTCGTTTTCCCATCGTGGACTGCACCTTTGTCAAACTGCCAAGGTCGTCCTAGCAACAAATGGTAGACATCCATTGGCATTACATCACAAAGGATTTTGTCCTTATATTTCCCAATCTGAAACTCTACTTCGCACTGTTCATCAACCAATAGTTGATGTCCCTTCTGCAACCATGATACCTTGTAGGGGGTGGGATGTTTCAGTCTCTTTAATCCCAATTTTTCCACCATCTCTACAGCTACTAGGTTATCGGTACTTCCGCTGTCAACAATCACCTTGCAGCATTTGCCTTGGGATTTGCAGACAGTGCGAAACAATGCTTTCCGCTGATCTGGCTCCGCAGCCTCCTTGGCTGGCTTTAACAGTACTTTGTTCATCACCAAGGCCTCACCTATCTCAGGTGTGTTCTCTGCTTCCTGAGGTGTCTCTTCTGCATCCTCTGGTTGCGTAACATAGGTTCCTCTTCCGCTTGCTGGTTCGCCCTCTGGACAGTCATAAGACTTATGTCCCAACTTATGACAACGGTAACACTGGACAGTTCCTCTGCCCCGACCAAAACCTCGTCCTCTCTGAGTTGGTCGTCCTTCCCGGTTACTGTTGTCTCTCTCTGCTGTACCAGTAGACTTAGAGCTGCTACCTTCCTCGTTCGAGGCTGTGCCTCTACCTCTGCCATATATTTTGCCTTTGCCTCTGCCAGAACCTCCTCCTCTCCGGGAGTTCTGTTTCCTATTTATCTTCTCTTCAGCCTTCAATGCAAACTGATAGGCTTCTTCTAATGTCTGCGGCGAAAGGATACCAATTTCGTCTAAAATCTCCCCTCTCAAGCCATTTACATACCTGGCCGTCTTCTCTGAGGTATCATCTACATATCCTGCTCGCAGATTTAACTTGTAAAACTCTTCTGTAAACTCTCTCACAGTCATCCCCCTCTGTTTCAGGTTCTGTACCTGCCTGTATAACATTATATGATAGTCCTTTGGTAAGAACTTCTCCTTCAGTTTTGCTTCCATCCTAGCCCATTTTTTAATTGGCTGTTTGCCTAACCTCCTTCTTTCGGCCTGAACGCTGTCCCACCATAAGGACGCATGTCCTTTCAACTTGGTGGCGGCAAATCTCACCTGTTTATCTTCGCTGGTCTCCTCAAACTCAAAAAATTTGTTCACTTCACTTAACCAGTCTAACAACACTTCCGCTGATAAACTACCATCATATGTAGGTAACTCATGCTTCGGTT